>JAJOZX010000749.1:197500-385000 GCA_023014485.1 Bathynomus jamesi | reverse complement strand
AGTGACTTCGCGTGTATACTTTTTGTATCATAGTTAGTAATAGTTACATAATTAATGTGAAAAGATACCTGAGCATCGAACCGTTGGTATCTCGAGCATGATTTAAAGAGACGAGAAGTGGGACCCCTTTCGGCGTTTCCCCCTATCTCCACCCAACCACCCCCCACCAGCTACGCTCCCCCGCAAGCCGTTACAGATACAATGGGGTCGTCTGCTGTAAATCTTGTCGACAATCTATTGTTATGTTTTATATTTGACAAAGTAGATCATATTAGGTCAGACCTTTTTGTATCTGTCTGTCTGTCATGATTTTTATGATTCAGAAGAAATAGAACATGCGAGGGTACAATTAAACACCCTGTTCAGTGCTACCTTCCCAACTCGTAGAGGTAATTCAAGAAACGCGAATACCCTGAAAGACATTATAAATAAAGTGTCGACCCTCCGGGATAATGAGAACAATACTACCTTTTACGTTACTAACTTCCATAGAATACCGGTAATCTTTATGGGTGACGTAGACGTCTCGGTGCTCCTCAAACAGTATAATGAGGTACAAAAGTCGATAGTTGAACTGAAACACCAACACGTGGTGTCAAATCAGAAAAACGCGATTTCGCTAGAACAATTCCGGTCAGAGTTAGATGCGTTGAAAGAGACGCTCCTCCCAAAGCCCAGTTACTCGGAAGTAGTTCAGTAAGCCAGATCTCCAAGAAGCGCTTCGGGCAGCGAGGGAAACGAAATCCCCGCCTCCAACTCCCCCCCTGAAGATGGGGTGGAAACGCAGCATGCAGGGGTAGCGGTCAACCCACCTCCCATTCAGGAAAGGACCCCTGCTACCGATTTCACACTGAGGAACAGGGACGGTCCAATGCCGAAAGACGAGGCATCATTGCCCTCTTCCCTGCCTCTCACTGCAGAGGAGAGGTGTTCGATTACGCCTCGCTCGGTGCGCAGTTCTCCCCCTTTCCACCGAAGAAGGAGGGGCACGCGCGACCATCAGGTTATAAACACCGCTAACAGACCCTCACCAAGCCACAGAGTAAGGGAGGGGCCTCCTATTTCCCAAAGGTTGTGCTACCCATCCCCCAGGCAGGTGAACCCTGCCTCAGGGAGATTGAGGGAGGAGGACGACGGGTGAGTAACTGTTAACAGGCGCCCTTCCCGAAGGTTTCCTCAACCGGTCAAAGCGGCGAGGCCACCGATGGGGAATCTCACCCTCTTTGTGTTGCGAATTCAGCTCTCGAACGAGGCAAGCGATATTCGACACATGATGGAAGAAGTCATTGGTGAACACAGTATATTGATAGTTAATAAACTAAACATGAAATCTCCATATTATAACTCATTTAAAGTAATAATTACAGGTGTAAATGCGCATTTCAACCCGTATAATATGAGTCAGTGATCAGACGGTATTATTGTTAAGGAGTTTATTAACTTTTCCAGGAGATTTGACAACAGGCAAAATAAAAATAATAATAATAATAATAATAATAATAATAGGCGCCCTAACGGTAATGCCTGAAAGTTGTACTGTGTATAATAATAATAATCTTACTAATAATATATTCTCTATCAGTCATGGCGGATAACTTTTTGAAAATAGTCTCATATAGTGTAAGGTCAGTGAGGAATTCAACTGTAGATGTTCATAAAATCTGCGACAGTGCAGATTTGATACTCCTGCAGGAGCACTGGCTACCTAAGCAAGAGCTAAAATTCCTCTCTACCATCCATGATGACTTTATGTACCATGCGTCATCAGCAGTAGACTTGTCAGATGAATTAATGTACGGTAGGCCTTTTGGTGGTGTTGCTTTCTTAATAAGGAAAAATTTGTCAAAACATATAAAATTTTAACAAGCGATAATGTAAGGTTGTTAGGCATTAAATTACAAGTGAACAATGATAGCATATTAATTGTAAACTGCTATTTACCATATAAGAACGGCGGTAATCTAGATGAATACATTGATTTGCTGTACAAAATTAAGTCATTATCAGATAACCCCAAATATTCTCACTGTATAATAGTGGGGGACTTTAACGCACATGTGAACTCGGAATTCTTTGTAGAATTTGGTAACATGTGCGAGTCGGCCAATTTAAGTGTAAGTGATGTCGATGTATTATAGGTAGCCACTGGTAATTTTACATACGTTAGTAATATGAGTGGTACCACCAGGTGGATTGATCATTGTCTCATTAGTAAAAATCTAAAGGATCGAATTGTTAGAGTTCATATTCTGCATGATTTCCTTCTTTCTGATCATAGACCATTATAAATATTACTGTAATTAACGTTACCAATTTATGCGCAACACGACTTAACAAGAACTCAATAGGTAAGAATAATCGCGTCGATTGGTCCAAGGTTACGATGCAGCAGAGAATAGAATACAAAGACAGAACAAGTCACCTCTTTAATAATTTAGAAATTTTGCACCTTGCCTGTGAAAATCCTTGCTCAAATGATTCTCACTGTAAACTCATAGATAGGTATTATAGTAAGATAATATCCCTATTAAGAGAAGCAGGAAGCCCCCTGATTAAATCTTACAACTATCATACTAAGATTATTCCTGGATGGAATGATTTTATTGTCCCCCTAAAGGTGGGATCGAAAGACGCCTATGATTTGTGGTGCTTTCATGGTAGACCCAGATTAGGACCAGTATACATGACTATGTGTAGAAGTAGGGGTCAGTATAAAGCGGCCATAAGTTGATGTAAACAGGAAGAAGAGTCTATTCGAGCATCAAAAGCCTGTGAAGCTCGCATAAATAACGATAACGACAAATTTTGGAAATTTGTTAAGAATCAAACGGGTGTCAAAAATGTCCTCCCTCCGACAATCGATGGTGTGTCGGGGGAGGATGAAATTGCAAAGCTGTGGAAAAACCACTATTCTAACATTCTTAACAGTGTGAGTAGGGATAATCTTAAGATAGATTGCAGCGAAACGATTGTGGGAGGGACAAGGGAAAATACTTTGATTTCATTTTCTGAAGTAAAGAGGTTAATTAAAGAGTTAAAGACTGGTTCTGCGTCAGGGGTAGATGACTTATCGAATGAGCACTTAAAATATGCAAATGACGTAGTATGTCTGCATATATCATTGCTCTTATCAGCCATGCTTGCTCATAGCTATATCCCTGCAGAGTTCATGAGGGTATATATCTCGCCCCTGGTCAAAAATAAGTTCAGAGACATTCTGTCCAGCAATAATTACAGGCCTATTGCTGTCGCTTCCTGCTTCTCGAAACTACTAGAAAAACTCTTGTTACTCCGATTAAATGATTTCCTCTGGACATCTAATCAGTTTGGCTTTAAAGGGTCCCACTCAACTGACCTGTGTATCTATGTACTTAAAGAAACAATATCTAAATACATTGACAGTAATTCAACTATTTATAGCCGTTTCCTAGATATAAGTAAGGCATATGATAGGGTGAACCACAATATTTTATTTGCAAAACTAGAAGACAGGAAGGTTCCCATGTACATATTAAATTTATTGAAATTTTGGTATTCCCACCAATCTTTCACTGTTAGGTGGGACAATGTTTTGGCAGTGTTTTGGCTCCTCTTGCGGGGTAAGACAAGGCTCCTTGCTCTCCCCTATGCTGTTTAATGTGTATATCGATGGATTAATTGCTTCACTTAACGAGGCAACAATGGGATGATTTATAGATAACACAAGGATAAATAACTTAGTTTATGCCGATGATATGGTTTTAATAAGTCCCTCTGTTAAAGGTCTGGATCGGCTACTAAAAGTCTGCGAAGTGTATTCGCAGAAACATATTCTTCTTTTTAATGTTACAAAAACTAATGTTATGCAATTTCATCCTAAAAGCTGTTAACAGCCAGCTGATATAAGGTTTAAAATGAATAGTGAAGTAATTGAGGAAGTACAAGAGTTTAAGTATTTGGGTCAAACTATTACCAGCTCCTTGAGTGATGACTCGGATATAACAAAACAATCTCGAAGCCTGTGTGCTAAAGCGAATATAACCATAAGGAACTTTCGATTCTGTACAAGTGAAGCTAAAGACACTCTCTTTCGTACTTTCTGCAGTAATATATACGGACAGCAACTGTAGGTGGATTATAAAAAAGGTTCTGGCAGAACTCTAAATTCGCTGTACAACAGGTCTTTTAGACTCTTACATAAATTACCCCCGAGATGCTCAGCTTCGCAAATGTTTGCTACCCGCAATGTCCCGAGCTTCCCGGAGGTAACAAGACGTGCTCAACACAGTCTAATGCAAATAATTAAAAAATCAACCAACCCGATCATCCAAGCTATCCATGAGTCCTTCCATTTATCCTCTAAGCTATGGACTTCTTGGTACGAAAACGTTTGTCTGTGGCTCCACTTAACTTCGACATTACAGTATTATTTCTAATCAATTGTATGTATTTCTATCCTTAGTATATGAACTGTCATTGTATTAATAATATTTGTCATATGGACTACAGTCTGCCAATAAACCTTTTCATTTCATTTCATTTATATAGATATATATATATATATTATATATATATACAGTATATACAGGGTCCGCAAAAAAAAAAGGAGCATGACGAAAATGTTTACTGTACATTTATTTTTACACATAATGACAAATAACTTATTTTAGGCAAATAAGCAACAAATAAACTAAGTTAGTACCAAATTTCACGTCAATACGTCAAAAATTAAAGAAAATATAAAAGTTTTACTACAACATGTCATATAATTTTATAATTTCCAAAGAAAATGAAATTATAAGACTAAAAATATTGTTCGATATGTTTGCCAGAAACCTCTACAACCCTTCGTAATCGGGGCCTAAATTGATCTATAGCTTTATCTACTTGATCTTGGGTAATTTCTTCCCATTTTTGTACGATAACTTCTTTCAAATATTCGACATTTCGGATCTTATGCTTGTACACTTTCTCAGCCAACATTTCCCATATTCCGTAGTCTACGGGATTCAAATCTGGACTATTAGGGGGCCAATCGTTTGGGTAAAGCAATTCAGGAACATTATTTTCTAAAAATTCAATAGTTGACTTAGCGGTATGCGCCCGAGCGCCATCCTGTTGGAATAAGAAGTAACCATTATTCGCCAATCGTCTCATTTCGGGCAGCATTTGTTCCAACAAAGTTTCAGTGTAATAGCGGGCGTCTACCTTGATGTTTGGCTCTACGAAAAAAACAGATGTCTTGCCTAGTTTAGACACACCGACCCATACCATTACGCTGGCAGAAAAATGATTACGGTAGCATAAAGTCTAATCTGGTATTTCATTTTTACGATTAACTCTTGAATGCACTCTGTCATTTTGGGAATTTCGCGGTGGTTCTACCGTAAACTTCTTTTCGTCAGTAAAAAAGCCGAGGTCTACTTTTTCGGGAGTGATATTTCTTAACGTACGTTCAGAACAAACAACTCTTTTCTGTTTGTTAATTTCAGTTAATTTCTGCCCGTGTATCCGTTTATAAGGTTTTAGTTCAAGCTCGTTTTTAATAATGTTTCTGACGCTACTTTCGGATATGCTCAACTCATTAGCAATTCTGGACGGTGTCACGTGAGTCCCTGGTCTGCCTTCTTGACTACAAATTCTTAGTTCCACATCTCTGATGTTTCCTTCGATTCGAACTGATCTTGGCCTCCCGCTTCCTTTCAGTACTTTCAGTTTCGTCGATTTTTCTTAACAGCTTGTCCAAACCTCCTTTCGACCATAATGTTTTATTAATATTTTATCTTCTTTAGAAAAGGGAATATTATCATTTTTATTGATTAAAATTATTTAGGCATCTGAAAAAAATAATTTAAAATGAGAAAAACATTAAATTTTTACGCGGAAATTCACTTTTTTTAGTCATTGCACGTTTGTGGCCATAAAATCTTTATTTTATGACCGATTTTGATGAAATTTGTTTTATACAACTCTGGGCTCTTTTATCTTTAGCTTGATATATAACATTTAAGGGTCCGGCAAAAAATGCGGGCGTGAGAGCAATTTTCGTCATGCTCCTTTTTTTTTGCGGACCCTGTATATTACCTCGTTGCTGTTCCGTGCGTTGGTCTCGCTTCACACGAAGGTCAAGCTAGCGGCCCCGCCTCTAGTTCTGGCTTGGTGGAGGAGCGAGTTGCTTTCTTGCGCTCTCCACCGTACATAGCCAGGTACACGCGACTCATCTGGTACCGTCCTCAGCCAGGCATCTAGTCTTCTCTTGAAGACTTCAACTTTGACCCCTGTAACGTTTCTGAGGTCCTTTGGAAGCTGGTTAAAAAGTCTTGGCCCCCTGATAACCAAGCTATTTCCCTTCAGTGTTGAGGAGGTCCCTTGTCGGGCCTTTAATTTTGGAACACTACACATCCTGCCTTTCCTATTTTCCAATGTTGTTTGAATGGTAATTGGGTTTAGTTTGGTACCAGTTTTTCGAACATTTTCCATATGTAAATTATCGTGTACCTCTCTCTTCTTCTTTCCAGGGAGTACAAATTTAGTTTACGTAGTCTTTCCCAGTAGTTGAGCTCTTTGCAGCCATCAATCTTTGCTGTGAAATGTCTACGAGTTTCTTCAAGTCTATTAGTTTCTTCCTTTTTATATGGGGACGTCAAGGCTGAGAAGTATTCAAGTTTTGGTATAATCAGTGTTTTTAGCAGGGGAATCATTACTGTCTTGTCCCTTCTTTTGAACGTTCTTAGTACCTGTCCCGCGACTCTTTTTGCTTTATTTATCGCTATCTGATTTTGTGTTTCGAATTTCGCATCATCGGTCATTATTACCCACAGATCGATCGCTTTCGTGCTTCTCTGAATTTCCTGTCTATCTGGAGCATAATATGCAGTCTGTTTAAGTTTCTTTTTTCTACCATATTTCAAGAGCTGAAATTTCTCGGTGTTAAATGTCATGTTGTTTTCTTCTAACCATTTGTATATTTTGTTCGTGTCCCTCTGCAAGGCCTCCACTTCATTTACATCGCTGATTTTTCTGCTGGTCTTTGTATCGTCTGCAAAGGATGTTACTATACCCTTGCTGTTTACTCCGCTGTCTATGTCTATTAGCATGATAATGAACAGGAGTGGGGCTAGTACTGTACCTTGTGGTACTGAGCTGCGTACTTCCGATTCTGATGATGATATACTTTGAATTTTGACGACCTGCAGACGTTCTCTGAAGAAGTTGTAGATCCATTTTCACACTTTGCCTGTTATTCCCATATATTTAATTTTATGTGCTATTATACCTTGGTCACATTTGTCGAAAGCTTTAGCAAAATCTGTGTATATAACATCGTAGTTGTCATTGCCTTCCAATGCATCTAGGATATTGTTGTAGTGTTCTATTAGTTGTGATAGGCATGATCTACCTGATCGGAATCCGTGTTGATTTTCGTTGGATCTTTCCAGTGTCTCCAAGAAATCGTAAATTTTCCCTCTAACTATTCTTTCAAATACTTTGGTGAGGTGGGACGTCGATGACACTGGTTTATAGTTCTTTGCTTGAGATCTATCCCATCCTTTATATACAGGGACAATGTTTGCTCTTTTCAATGCCTCGATATGATGAGGAATGAAAGATGCAGATACGGACAAAACTGCCACTTTTTCCACCCTGTTATGTGCAAACAGTCACTGACAGAGAGAAAATGCTTAAATATGGAGTAACCATATTTTCACATAAAGGGTACCCAAAGAAGAGAACGGGGAAGAACAGAACCTATCCGTCTTAGAAGTAACAACAGGAACAAGAAACAATTTTTTTTTAGAGGAAATGAGAATTATAAAAGCACAGCTTGCCCTGCTAACAAGAAAGAACAGGACTCCGCAGGTATATTTCTCACACCATTACGTACATCACTCCTCTATCCAACACCACCCATCGATAACACTGCCCAACACCAATTTTGCTGATTTAATTTTTACACCTGTTTTTAGGTAACTTTGGTGTGCTGATTTCAAAAATCACCTTAGTTTTTGCCTATCACGTCAGGTTTTCGAGCAATCAAATACGGATATTTTGGAGATATCGCATTTTGGCAGGGTTATGCCCAATTTTTTTATTTTCAAAAAATAAGTTTTTACATACTCAGAATCAGCATGGAAAAGTAAACAATTGTGCAGGGAGTGAACTTTAATATACAATGGTAATATTGACACAAAGTGATTAAAAGTGTTTAAATAAGCAAAAAATGAATCCATATTAAAGCAAGCACGGGACCAGTTTTCTTAACATTGTCTTTTTCTTGTTTTCTTACTTTTCAGTGCTGATAAATTTTCTCTTATAGGACTTCCTAGAATGAGAGAGGTCAAGACAATCTCTTTGCAGGCTCCAGCAGTAGTCAGCCATCATATGGGTATCCCATCTTCCTTGGTATCGTGCTTCTATCACTTTGATATCTTGGTGGAACCTTTCACCTTGCTCTTCACTAACATCACCAAGATTTTCTGGAAATTTATCCAGATGACTGTTGAGATAGTGAACTTTAATGCTCATGTTGCAACCCAACTGCTGAAAGTTTACAAGTAAATCCTTTACAAGATCTTTATAATTTTCAGACTTTTTGTTTCCTAGGAAGTTCTTAACTACTGCCACAAAAGCATTCCAAACTCTTGCCTCCGTTTCGGTCATTGAGTTACTGAACTGCGGATCTTTCATCAGTTTAATATGTTGTACATGACCTTTAGATTTAATGCACAGATTTGCGTATTCCACAGATAAAATTTTAACAGCAAAACAGCTGTTAACAGGTCTCAAAAATCATCGATTTTGATAAGCGCCCTTCATGGATCACCCAAAATAGGCATATTGCATTGCACGAAAACCTGATGTGATGGACAAAAACTAAGGTGATATTTGAAATCAGCACATCAATATTATCCAGAAACAGGTCTTAGAATTAAATCAGCAGCAAAACTTTTTTTTGCTGGGCAGTGTAATACATCCGCAGTGGTATCAAGTGCCGCAACGCCAATTCTCCCAAATGCAGCGGCCCAACCAATAACACCAACCAGGAACCGACATCGACCAGGAAAAGACCACTATATAGGAAAACTGAACACGGAAGTTAGAAACCCACTAAATGTTTTATACACAAATATTCAAGGCCTCTACACGGACCATTGCAGGCTGCAAATTACAATACTTATAGAATTTAGCTACCGAATCCAGCATAGATATTATATGCCTAACGGAAACACACTTGCATAAATGTGAAAAAGGCTGTGAAAACTGTATCAAGGATACTGAATTAGCATTGCTGAACTACAACATACACAGAGCAGATAGAGTGACTAGACGAGGAGGAGGGTGTTGCATCTACGTGAAAAACACATACACATGTGAAGTGAAGGTAAACAAATCAAACAGCACAGTTGAAGTTATTATATTAGAAATAAAAGAACTGAACCTAACCATTATGGACATCTACAGACCACCAAACACCACAAAAAGTTAATTCCAATTTGCTACAAATGAAATAGAAAACATATTAAAATTACTTGAAACTCCAGCAACAAATATTCTAATTTTCGGAGATTTTAATTTCCCATTCATAACATGGAAGAAAAATGAAGTTATATATGTCGCGAAGTTTTATGGCAACATTACTAAAGACGATAGAACCCAAGCAACAATGCTATTAGATATTATGGAACATTACGCCCTTACCCAGGAAGTCTGTGAAGCCACGAGAAAAGAGAACGTTTTGGATTTAATCTTGACAAATAAGAGAGAGACGATGATAACTAAAAAAGTAACGCACACAAAGTTCTCCGACCATAACCTCATCCATATACAATTAAAGTTAGCACCCAGAGGTCTGAAAACGCATCCTAGAGGGGCAGATGGAATATTTGAAGGCTTAAACATAAATTCAAAGAAAGTAAATTGGGAAAACGTAAATAAAGATTTAAAGGAGGTAAATTGGGATTTGCTACTTCACGAGAAGACTCCACAAGAAACACTATTTATAATAGAGACTGAAACCAAACCTATAATACTGAAACATATTCCAGAGAGGCAGGAAAGAAAACGTAGCAAGCTCGAGAGGAAAATCGGGACACTATTCAGGCAACGAAGACAAACCGTAAAACATCTCCACAGATGCAGAACTGATGCAAAGAGACACAAACTAGAGAGGAAACTTGGCGAAATAAAATTTGACCTGAATCAAACATTCATACATAAGACAAACGAGGAGGAAAACAAGGTAGCAGAAAACATAAAAAATGACCCAAAATACTTCTACACGTTCGCGAAAAGGAAAATGCAGTGTAAGGAGAGTATTGGTCCGTTGATTGACGGGGAGGCCAAATACACAAATGACCCGAAAAAATAAGCGAACTACTTAGGGAACAATTTAACGCTGTGTTTAGCACCCCTAAGTCCGAGATGGAAGTGGAAAACCCAGACGAATTTTTCGACATAGATACAAATCAACAGACACATAGAGTACCACGTTTCTGAAGAAATGCAGAGAGAGTATTGCCAAACCGCTATACTTACTACGGAGGAAATCACTCGACACAGGACAAATTCCACTCCCTCTTGAAGAACGCGAACATTGCCCCCCTATTTAAAGGTGGTAACTGCGCAATGCCCAAAAATTATCGGCCAGTGGCTCTCACCTCTCACCTTATAAAGTGCTTTGAACGTATAATTAGAGGCAAAACTACCTACCACCTACAAGAAAAAGGCTTACACAACCCAAATCAACATGACTTCAGTGCTGGAAGATCATGCCTATTCCAGCTACTAGACCACCAGGAGAAAATATTAGAAACATTGTGTCGAGGACAAAACATAGATGTAATATATACGAACTTTGCTAAAGCCTTCGATAAATGTGACCATGGAATCATAGTACACAAACTTAAAAATACAGGAATTACTGGAAAGCTAGGAAGATGGATACTTAATTTCTTGACGCAAACAACACAAAGATTGGTGGTAAACGGAGTTGAATCAGAAGTCTCGGAAGTCGTGAGCTCTGTCCCACAAGGTACAATATTAGCTCACCTTGCTGTTCATAATAATGATTGCAGATATTGATGCAGATATTAAGGACAGTATTGTATCATGCTTCGCAGATGACACAAAGATATATAAGGAAATATTGAACGAAGTGACATAAGAAAATTACAAAATGACATTGAAACATTATTCCAGTGGGCAGAAGACAACAACATGAAGTTCAACGAAGAAAAATTCCAACTTCTAAGATATGGTTATAAGGGGGAGCTTCAGAAAAAAGGGTACAAAACTATGTAAGCCAAACAGATAACACCAAATCCACAGTCAGGGATCTTAGAGTGATAATGTCGTCGGATGCAGAATTTAGAGAGCACTATAACATCAAAATTCCACTGGCTAGAAAAATAATAGGAATCACCTGGAGGAGCTTCAGCAGCAGTAAAGCAAACATCATGCTCAAATTATGGAAGAATCTTGTCTTACCAATAATTGAGTATTGCTCAGTACTCACAAGCCCATACAGAAAACGAGACATTGTGAACATTGAAGCTACACAAAGGACTTTTACGTCTAAGGTAGAGGAAACGGAAGGTGAAGACTACTGGTCTCGACTACAATCCCTGGAACTCTACTCGCTCGAAAGAAGACGCGAACGGTACACAATATTATACATATGGAAAATACTTGAGGGCTCTGTCCCTAACCTTAGAAATGAAATAGAAACAAACTGGAATGAGAAAAGAGGCAGATTTTGTACGGTCCCAGCTGCGGTGGGACAAGGGGCTATGAAAACGAGGATGGAAAATAACCTCAGAATACGAGGCCCAAAGCTTTTCAATGTCCTGCCAAAAGAAGTGAGAAATCTCCAGCACACCGACCTGAATAACTTCAAGAACTAGCTGGACAGATTCGTGTGCAAAGTCCCTGACCAGACATGGGTGGCTGGCTACGAGGGCAGGAGGAAATCAGACAGCAATTCCCTCCTTCACCAAATTCCGCAAATGAGGCGAGATGCTGCAGAGGGGTCGACCTCAGGTCGATCCTGAACCGTCGTTCAAACTCAACTAAAGTAACCTAAAGTAAGTAGTATATATGGAAAAATGATCGAAAAACTGGTAACAAACCTAAATCTAAATCCAATTACCACTCAAACAACATTGGAAAATGGGAAAGGCAGAATGTGTAGTGTTCCCAAATTAAAGGCCCGACAACGGACCTCCTCAACATTCAAGGAAAATAGCTTGGTTATCAGGGGGCGAGGACTTTTTAACGAACTTCCAAAGGACGTCAGAAACGTTACAGGGGTGAAAGTTGAAGTCTTCAAAAGAAGACTAGATGCCTGGCTCAGGACGGTACCACACGAGCCGGGTGTACCTAGCTATGTACGGTGGAGAGCGCAAGAAAGCAACTCGCTCCTCCACCAAGCCAGACCTAGAGGCGGGGCCACCAGCTTGACCTTCGTGTGAAGCGAGACCAACGCACGGAACAGTAACAAGGTTAACAAGGTGTATATATATATATATATATATATATATATATAAGCAAGGAACCACAGGAAAACGGAAAATAAAACACGAAGTCCAAGCGCTTTCGTGATATAATTCACATATTCAGGGACAAGGGGGAGATAGGACTTCGTGTTTTATTTTCCGTTTCCCTGTGGTTCCTTGCTTATTAAAAAGATCACGTGCTGTTTGTAAATTGTTTGCATATATATATATATATATATATATATATATATATATATATATATATATATATATATATATATATATATATATACTGTATATATATTAGGGTGCCACATAAAAATCATATTTTGATTTTTAGGACGGCCCTTTGTGGGATTGTTAGGTTGGGTGAAAAAGCCCTGAATATGAAATTTTAGCCAAATTGAAGGATATTTAGGGGTTCCGCATCGACCATCTCTGGCGTACCACGTGTCAGAAGTAATGAGTTTCTCCAAGAAATTGCTCCAGCTCTAAGGGGTAAAGTAACATGTACAATAGGGCGGAGTGAAAAACTCATTTTTCGAATTTTCAAATTGGCTAGTGTGGAAAATATGTGGAGTAGTGAGAAAATAAGGTGGTATAAATTTAAAATCATAACATTAATATTTTCAGGTGCCACAATGACCTTCAATATTGAAAAAAATTGAAAAAAGCAGATTTTAACCAATAATTACAGAAGAGTCCACGATGCACAATAGACAAGAATTTATTCACACTTGTATAAAAATAGCTCAGTCAACCTTTAAAAAAAGTTTCTATTCTCTAAAAACAGTTTTCTATAGTCAGCTCACTCAGCTGTCACGTGAGTACCTCGGTTCAGTGTAGCTGTCGCTCTCGTAGCAGGTGGGTGTTCTGTTGTTGGCGTTACTCATAGTCTAAACTATATTTCTTATATATTTTGCATTTCTGTATTGTGTTGCCCTAAGTTTGCCATGTACTATTAACTGAAATTAACGTATAATTGATATTAGCTCTTTCTTTTTCAGATTTGTATACTTTCAAAATGTCTCGAGTTTGTGCAAAAACAACCAGGGCCTCAACTGAGTGCCCCATGTTTGGTATGGGGGAAGATTTGTGGCACAGGAATCTTCCTACATACGAAGGAGTTTTTAAATATTACTTGTTTGTAAGAAACGATTTGAAACAGAATACTAATAAAGATCCTTCAATATCTCAAATATTAGAACAAGTTGTTGATAAATTGAAAACAATTTGGGAAAGTGCTTCCGTCCCAATTCTGTCAGACAGGCGAATTGAAACAATGTTCAGAAGCTACCACGAAAAGTATCGTGTCATTATGAAGCCATACCAAAGCAGAAAAAATTCTGAAGCGTACAAAACAAGATTGATATGTTCAAAAAAGAAGCACACACGAAACTTTTTGACATTGCAGCGTGCAAGTGCAAAGTACTAACACAATGTTCTTGTCCCAAAGAAAAAACGGTTCCAAAGGAAGAAGTGACGTTCCTCTTAGATCAAAGGAGTGAAAGAAAACTGTTTATTGATAGAGTAGATATTACACTCTCAAAGAAAAAAGCATCTACGTTGCTAAGAAAGCAAAAAGAAGCTGTGAGGCTCACCAAAGAATCTTCACAGGAGAAATTGCAGGATACAATGTTGAATTATCATCATCGACATCAAATAGTGAAAGTGAATCTGGCGAAATATCAGACGATACATTTCCAGAGCCAGTTAGCTCGAAGAGAAAGCTCGAACAACCTGAAGAACAATTATTCAAGAAAAGGAAAACTACAAATCTACCTTCAGTGGCTACTGCTTGTGACAGGACTGCAGTTTCAGATCGAGCTGCAGCATTCATTGTTAGTGCAGTATTGCAAGATATTGGAGAAGTTTCTATTGACAATACATCTGAAGTAGTGGATAGGAGTAAAATCAGAAGAGAAAGACAAAAGAAGAGATCAGAAATTATGAAAGATCAAAATCAGGTCCCAATCAGAGGAATCTATTTTGATGGTCGAAAAGATTCTACACTCTTCCAAGAAAAAAAGAGTCCAAAGTATATCAGAAGAAGGTAACAGAAGAACATATCACTTTAGTGAGAGAACCTGGTTCAGATTATTTGGGCCATTATTCTGTGAATTCTGGATCAGCTGAAGAAATATGTAAAGGAATGTTTGAGTATATTGGAAATAATGACATGAACCTGGAAAACCTTGTTGCCATTGGATGCGATGGTGCAGCAGTCAACACTGGAGAAAAGGGAGGCGTTATAAGGCTTATAGAATTGAAGCTGAAGAAGCCAGTTCAACATTTAGTGTGCCAGCTCCATGCCAATGAATTGCCATTACGCCATTTAGTTGCAAAGCTGGATGGAAAAACATCTGGCCCCCGCGGATTCACCGGTCCTATTGGCAGGGAATTAGAGAACTGTGAGAGTCTTCCTATTGTCGAGTTTGAAAGGATTGATGCTGAGGAACCAACTGTAGACTGTGAAGATCTTAGCACCGACCAAAAATATCTAATTGATATTCATCAGGCCATAACAAAGGGATATTGCTCTCCAGATCTTGCTCATCGTAGTCCAGGCAAAATGGTACATTCACGATGGCTGACTACAGCAAATCGTTTGCTTCGTCTATACGTTTCAACTGTAAGTCCATCTGAGAACCTCATGAACATTGCTTCTTTTATAATGAAGGTCTACATCCCAATGTGGTTTTCTATTAAGCAAAGTACGTCTTTTGTCAATGGCTCAAAACATGTTTTCAAAACTATTGAACTAACAAGAACACTGAATGACGAAGTAAAGGATATTGTAAACCCTGTCATACAAAGAAATGCATTTTTTGCAAATCCAGAAAATATTCTAGCATCAATGATTCATGATGACCGCAGCGCCATAAGAGAATTAGCGTGGAGGCGAATAAAGAAAGCAAGGCAAACAAAAAGGAAAAAGTTGTGAGGCGTTTCACAGTACCTGTTATTCAATTTGAAGCTACTGATTATACTGATTTAATTAATTGGCAAAAATGCATTGTCACTGAACCACCTGTGACAAGACACCTGACAGAAAATGAGATTGAAGAATTCATAGAAAACAAGAGTACCCCTCCATTCGAGAAATTCCCTTGTCATACACAAGTAGTAGAAAGAATGGTAAAATTAGTGACTGAAGCATCATCAAAAGTATTTGGATTGAACGCGCGAGATGGCTTCATAAGATCAACACTTCAGTCACGTAAAAAAATGCCATCATTCAAAAGTAAAGCTGAATATAAAGTTTAACTAAAACGTTAATAGAAAAAAACATGCGCAAGGATGGGTGGTTGGGAGGGCATGGGTGTGGAGCTCGACACGCAGCCACCTCCTCGTGGTGAGTTCTGGATTATTTAGATCATTAATCAAAAGAACATTGATCTAAATAAACTAAGAGCTGCGTAATTCAGTAACTATTTTGGTAATTGGAACACTTAATATATAATAATAACAAGTAAGTTTCAGTTATTGTACTAATGCAGAATATAAGAAAATCATTATATTTCACTTTTTTCGACGGCTTTGTGGCACCTGAAGATATAATTTCGCAGGACTAATATTTATGCACAGTCATTATCTATAGCACCCACATATTTTCCGCACTAGCCATATTTGAATTTCGAAAAAAGGTTTAAAAACCTCATTTTCGATCCGCCCTAATGTACAATGTCAATATAAATGCTATCATATACCATGGCGTAGAGGACAGTCACAGCTATATTTCCATAGCATTAAGTTTATTCCATCTCCAATATTTTTTTTATATTAATATTTTTGTCGCGGTTCAAAAGTTTTTTTTCAAAGTTTCACCTTAATACGTTTATGCTTTGTAATCCAAACCACACCAACCGGCAACCAGCTTATAACAACACAATACGCAACTAGCAAACAGTGCAAACACCTTAACAATATTGTTCAACATTATTTCATAATTAATTGGAATAAACTTGTCCCACCATGCCTGGGTAGCAGGATACTATTCTCTGTGTAATGTTATTAATAATACAAAATCATTAAATCAATTTCAATTTTATTGCAACAAAACAACTTAATATTATTAAAATAAAAAACATTTTATTCCGTATTAATCATAGTAATATACTGAGCCTACTGGCCATATAAATCAAAATAATAACTAAAAAATAAAGTATATACGATTATACATTGTTATACAGGATTAATAGGAGTAACACCCTATAAAATGAAGCAAATTCAAATATACCATAAAGTACTCCCAAACCCGTTAAGGATTTCCGCTGCGGGCGCTCGGGTGCTCTTTGCGGTGCTTCTCAACGACTTACATCAAGTACTGCCGTTGCTCCTCGTCCTTGGTGAGTGCGAGATTGTAGTTCTGCATCAGCGCGACCCCTCGCTCCGCCCGGACATTGACAACGCTCAACGTAGAGACACGGCGTTTCCCCGCCAGGTAGGACGCATTGTTCGACCAGGTAGCCGGCTCCAACTCTAGGAAAGAAGTATTGATCGCGAGCCGCTCGAAAAGAAGCGTGCTGGATGTCGTGCAAAAGTCTGCGACTGTCTTTCGCTCGAGCTCCTCCGGGCAGACGTCCAGGGCAATGCGCTTGGGTGGCTCCTCGGTGCCCTCGACATCCTTGATGGCCGTCGCAATTCGACTCTTCTCCTCCAGCGGAGTGTCGTCATCGAAGAGAGCGAGGGCGGCCAGGTGTTCACTCAGGTACCAGAGATGTCGTCGAAACACAGGGGAGGTAGCCTTGGACACGTCCTTGTCCACCTTGTCGTAGTCAACCAGCGCCTTGAGCATCGCCAGGTCAGTTCGAGGGGCAGCGGCGGGAAGGGGCGCCGTAAACCAGGCCGGAATGTAAACCAGCAGCGCAAAGTTTACGAAGCGCAGGATGCCCCGGGCCTCGCGAGCCTTAATGGGGAGCTGCTGCCGGAAGAGGTGGAGCTTCATGGCGTATATCACTTTGGCCATCCACCGGGCGCGGTGGAGTGAGCCCGGTCGCATGAAGCGCACACCTCGCTGGGGGACGCCTCCAAGCGCTATGATCGCCAGCTCCAGGAGCTCTCGCTAGTCGTCCCGCGGCTGGCCCTTGGTGATGTGACCCTTGAAACGCGCGATCAGATCGTCTCGCGCCTTGAGCAGCGGCTTAGTAAGGTCTTCCTTGGAGATGGCGCTGAATTGGTCGGTGCAGACGGATTACCAGCGCTCCTTCAGTCGCGAGAACAGTTTAATGTCAGGACCAGAGGAGGGGCCCATGCACTCGATGAAGGCCTTCTCTGCCACCAATTCTAGCATGTGGTGCCGACAGGCCAGGTTCAGCAGCTGGCGGTGAAGGCCCTGCTCGATGAAGACGCAAGCGCCCGAAACGACGCCCGTGTTGGCAGCTGTCGTGTCAAAGGAGAGCCCGACGACACGATCAGCGATTCCCCAGTCATCCAACGAGTTCAGCACAGCATCTGCTTGGGCGCGACCAGTTCCAGCAGGCAGCTTCGGCACGGAGAGAAGTTTGTCGACGCCGTCGCCGGACACGACTATGGCGAGGCGATCGACCTTCTTGCCGCTGAAGTCGGAGACCATCTTCCCGTCCCAGTGAACGATGAGCGGGACACTGGGATCTAACGTCATCTTCACTTCTTTGGCGATTTCCCCTCGATGACGCAGTCGCCAACGCCGAATCGTCTCGTGACTGAGAGCCAGTTCATCTGTGTCTTGAATATCCAGACTGGAAGCAGCTGCTTTCATGAGTTGAACGGCTCCACGGTTGCTTGTTTTGGTCCGGTCCAGTGCCGACGCTAGGTCTTGAGTCATAATGTTCTTTTTGCGACGGCGCTTTGTAGGTGGATTGGTTTCCTCTTCTGTCGAGCAATTAGGCGACAACGACGAGTTTGATGATGTAAGGGTTGCTGTTGCCAGTGATTGCTCTGATTGCTTTTGGCGTTGCCTTTCTTTGGCAGCTTCACGCGCGGATGCACGTTGCTCAATTCCAGTGAGGATTTTGTCCACCCCGGACATGACACCACGGCGACCCTTTTCGCGTTGAGCAAGAAGGAAGTCGCGATCCTCCTGGATGGTGATGACGGAGAGGGCGTTGTCGAGAGCCACGTCAAAAATGTCATCGAGTCCCTCGGTGAAGGCCGCCCTGGCTGCCTCACCTGTGGCGCCGAACCGCTTCCGGCTGCGCTGCAGTGCCTGCCAATTGTCGTAAAGTCTAAGCAGTTTTCGCGCGGCGCTTTTGGAAGTCATGGTCGGGATTCTGGCCATAGCCCAGAAAGTATACACCTCGACGATCACATTACGCGCCGCCTCGGCTAGAAGTTGTTTTTGCACCTTATGAAACTATAAACCGGCGAAGCACTTCACCATTTGAAGGTAAACTGTTTCCCGTTAGGGGGCTTGGGTTGGCGTGTCCGATTAGCCATATCTCGGTCTTGGATCTCAGTGAGCTTGCGGTAGCCATCACGAGATGATCACGCGTTGAATGCGTGAAGGAGACTGATTGACTGAAGACTGTGACAGTGTGACTCACCACACTAACCCGGCGTTGCGCTGTTGCCAGATCTCAATGCTGAAAAGTAGTGAAAATATATACAATGAGAAGCAAATATTAATTATAAATATTTAAATTTATGAAATGCATAAATTATAGCAATATATATGCAGGGTTGGCTGGTTTAACCCAAATGGTTTAAACCATTGGTTTAAACCATGGTTTAAATGGTTTAAACCATTTAAAAAAAACATGTTTTTCTGGGTTTTTTTGTTTTTTTATAATTTCAATTTTTACAACACAAATTATTTAATTCATAAACTAATAGCTCTAAAACTAAAACTTATATTTATATTGATAAGACCTAAAAACCATCAGTTCAGGGTAGCCTAGTATGTACGGTAGTATAATATAGCTACCTTGCACTAGCAGGCCTATTTAATAGTGGCATTGCACATAAAAGGATTGAAGTTACCTGTATCAATTACATTATAAACGCATGTAGCTACAAATATAAATGTTGTTATTAGGTTTATTTTCATTTTTGTGAAGTTAGCACTTCTTACATCTAACATCTTCCAATTAAAAAATGAGAGAGTCAGCAATTCTAATTTCTGAGTACCAGTACCTAATTGAGTTATCTGAGTTGTTTTTTTTTTTTTTAAAAACCATTGGTTTTTTTTTTTTTTTTAAAAACCATGGTTTTTTTCAACCGTGTATATATGTAATAGTGCCATGGTTACAGGTTTCCCAGATAAATCCATTATTTCGAACACACGGTACAACAGAAACGGTCGATGCGGAACCTCTAAATGTACTTCGATCGGGCTCAAACTTCATATTTAGGGTTTTCTCATCCAACCAAACAATATGACTAAGGGCCATTCGAAATTTCCAAATTCTAAAAACTGCCCCTATAGTGTGTGGCACCCTAATATATACGTATATATATATATATATATATATATATATATAGGGAAACGGAGCTTACAGATGAACAGAAGGACCAACACAACGGCAAACATTTTCATTTATTTTTTGTACTGCAGACGTTTCGACAAATCTTTTGTCATCATCAGGGTTTTAAGACTTAATTCACTGATGATGACAAAAGATTTGTCGAAACGTCTGCAGTACAAAAAATAAATGAAAATGTTTGCCGTTGTGTTGGTCCTTCTGTTCATATATATATATATATATATATATATATGGGATTGCACTCAGAATGGTGCCCTGAGGTTTCTTCATGATACACACAGACCCCCCCCCCCCCCCTAGATCCTGTCCCAATGCTGGATCCTATCTGCTTTGCAGATAACTCGTGAGGGAAGCTATATTTTTGGGGCCTCTTTGCGGATGTCCCGTTGTCCACGTTGGGCTAACATTATGAAAAAGATAAAACTATAGTGTTTGTCATTTACTAGTGATGTAGCGGATGTCATTTTTTTCACATCCGCGGATGCGGATGTGGATGAGGATGTTTGATTTCAACATCCGCGGATGCGGATGCGGATGTCTACATTTTCGTTATTTTTTAGGATATATTCGAGATTTGTTGTGTTTAACGTATATAATAAGTTATTATATAGAGAGAGCTGTAGCTATAATGTAGTATAATTGATTAATTGTACAATAATTGCTGTACTTTTCTCTGAACATATAAAATAATATCAAGCATCTAACTAATATAGAAATCAATCAGTGAATTCGTCTGCAAATAAATTCGTTATATTTTGTTGAGTTTCAGCCACAATTAGAAACCATAATTGTGTTACCAGGATGCGGGACGTGAACCCAACTCAAATGCACCCCACCGACCTCTTTCCCCAACCTCCACCCTTATAGAAAGAGATCTTTAATTAGCTTGATAACTATTTATATTAAGTTTAAAGTTTTATTAGGCATATTTATAAATGAGTAATTAAAATAAAGTAAACTAAGATGTTCATCGTTTAATGTTCAAACTTAATTATAGGAAGGTTATGCTTAAGGAACATTAATTTTTCTGCCTTTTCTGCTGCCAGTCTGTTTCTCTTTTCATCATATATTAATCCAGCACTGCTAAATAATCTCTCGCTTGGTACGTTTGTTGGAGGACAGGCTAAATGTTTCCTTGCAAGTTTACTCAAGTATGGATAGATATTCTGCGTATTTTTCCACCAACTAATAGGATTGTCACATGCAGCCAGGCGTTTTTCTTGGTGATAGCTCTCGATCATTTTTACTACATCTTTTGACATCGCGTAGGTCTCGTCATTGCTGCTTGACTCAAGAAACTGAGAGACAGATTCTGTGATAGATTTGCTTGTTGAAGGTGTTGGTTCTGTCACTGAAACTTTTATTCTTTTGGTGGGTGGCGAAGCGACAGATTCAAGAGATTGAAGCTCTTCAACTGCTTTGCCAAGTGATGATTTAACTCGTTCTAATGTACTAGGTGAAAATAACTTAGCTTTGTAACGTGGATCTAAGTAGTTTGCAAGAGAGTAACTTCATACAAGAACAGCCTCTCGTCTTGTCGCTTGCATCACTTTTGCGCACAATGAACTAGTTCTATTAATATAGTAGAATTTGATAATTTCCGCTTATTAATGACGTTTTATCTCAACGGTCCACATCCGCACGACATCCGCAGTCCAAAGTGCGGATGCGGATGCGAGAAAATGTGCGGATGTTCCGCGGATGCGGATGCGGATGTGACCTACATCACTATCATTTACCATTACTTATTCGGACTATAATGGATTTAATTTTCCCAGAAGAGTTCCTTGTTCCATGCACGGTCTGTGTGTATCATATTAGTATATATATATATATATTATATATATATATATATATATATATATATATATATATATATATATATATATATATATATATATATATATATATATATACAGGGTGTTTCAGGAGGAAAGGTCAATACTTCGGGAGGTGATTGCATCGGTCATTGTGAGAAAAAAGTTCATATGAACATGTGTCTAATTCTGAATGGTTACGGAGATAGAGCTGTTTGAATCTGATGCGTGCGCAGCTCTTCCTCCCCCTTCCCTCCCCTATAACCTTGAACCATGTAAGTTGTAATGTAAGCATGTAACATAAGCCAATCGACAGCTAACTGTTGTGAGTGACATTGTTTGGTGTTTGAAGCAGTGTTAAGAATGCTACACACCTTCACACATGCCGAATATGCAGATATGGTGTATGTCTACGGTTTTTGCGATGGAAATGAAACAGCTGCTGCTGCAGAATACCGTCGACGCTTTCCGAACCGCAGAATTCCGGATCGAAGTGTGTTTATCAGGGTTTTCAACACATTGCGTGAGATTGGTACACTTCCCAGCGCTCATGCTTCATCTGAACGTGAAGGTCAACAAGATGTGGATGAAGTGGAAAACATTCTTCAGTTGGTAGAGCGTAGTCCTACTACTAGCTCACGAAGAATTTCTACACGTCTCGGTGTACCACACACAAGAGTATGGCGAACATTACGTGAGGAAGGCTTGCATCCATATCATGTACAGCGTGTACAACACCTTCAACCAGAAGACGCTGCCATACGACTGGAATTTTGTCATTGGGTAAATGCTAATCGCCGATTGCTTCGATTAATACTGTTCACCGATGAAGCTACTTTCACCCGTGACGGTATCAACAACACTCGTAACTCTCATCGGTGGTCAGACGAAAATCCAAATGGCACTGTGGAAACAAATTTTCAACATCGCTTCTCTGCCAATGTGTGATGCGGTATCATCGATGATCAGCTGATTGGCCCTGTTACTTTAGAGAATCGTCTTACAGGACAAAGTTACCTAGAATTTCTGCAAAGTGGATTGCCAGGACTATTGGAGGATGTTGCTTTGGCTACACGCGCTGGTATGTACTTTCAGCATGACGGAGCTCCTCCACATTCTATCCGTCTGGTGATGCAATACCTAAACCAAACTTTCCCTGGTCGATGGATCGGCCGCGGTGGTCCCATTCAATGGCCACCAAGGTCTCCAGACCTCTCTCCGTTAGATAATTGTTTAAGGAGGTGGAAGAAAAGTCAAGTTTACAAAAGAAAGGTGGATACACGAGACGAGTTGCTCGCGCGCATTTTGGATGCTGCTGCCCGCGTAAAGGGACGTCAAGATGAACTCAGACGAACAACACGCGATCTTCGCACACGAGTTGCAAAGTGCATTGAGGTTGACGGTGGGATTTTCGAAAACGTATTGTAAACTGTAACAAATTTGTCATTTCTGTATCTGATACCATTCAAAATGCCAATGTTTAAACATTAAAAGTTAGAAACAGTAATTGGTTTCTCTTTCTTAATTACCATTAACAATGCTTTTGTATTTGTAGATTCAAACAGCTCTATCTCCGTAACCATTCAGAATTAGACACATGTTCATATGAACTTTTTTCTCACAATACCGATACTATCACCTCCCAAAGTATTGACCTTTCCTCCTAAAACACCCTGTGTATATTATATATATATATATATATATATATAATGTTTATAAAGTCCCTATCTATTTCAGTGAAAACGTAGCAAAAAGGGTAAAATAATCCAATAACAATATAATAGAAGGCATACATTTAATGAATACTTAAGCATATGTTTCAACATGAGCACCATCAGTATCTCTACAGAGTTCGAATTTGTTAGCAGCATTGCGGAACACATTTTGGAGCATGATAGGGGCAACAGGCCCTGGGCGGCTCGATCTCCTGACCTAATGCCCTTGGATTTCTATGCATGGGCCTTTATCAAATCAAACGTCTATCAAACGAGGGTTACAGATCTGCAAAATTTACGTGCTCGTATCGAAACAGCAGTTACAAAAATAACCCCTGTCATGCTCCAAAATGTGTTCCAAAATGTTGCTGACAGATTCGAACCCTGTAGAGATAATGATGGTGCTCATGTAGAATCATATGCTTAAGTATTCATTAAATGTATGCCTTCTATTATATTGTTATTGAATTTTACTCTTTTTGCTACGTTTCAACTGAAATAGATAGGGACTTTATAAACACCCTGTATATGTAAAGATAAATCATCGACATTTTACGACGCATATAATCATAAAATTAGTTAACTATTAAAACAATTTAAAAACGATGGAAGCACAGGGTAAAATCATATTGAATAACTTTTTTTTTTAGCACAAATACGAACATTTTCATTGTAAAAGGCTACGTTGTAGCTAATGTCGTGCCATTGCTCCTCGTTGATCAGCGAAGTTAAGCAACATTGGGATGGATGGGAGACTACCCTCTGCGTCCAGACTATGTAGCAAACTAGCAACCCGTGGTTCGGATCCCACGTAAAGCTGTGGGATGCATATGACCTTAAATGTTGGGAAGTTGGTTAAACAAGCCGGATCACCTGAAGATCAGGGCCCCCAGCCTTCGATAGTTAGCCTTATAAGGCTAACTAACGAAAATATCACGACTTAACCTAACCAATCGTCAAGGGCGTACAGTTGACCTTACGATTGGTTAGGTTAAGTCGTAATATTTTCGTTAGTTAGCCTTATAAGGCTAACTAATGAAGGCTGGGGGCCCTGATCTTCAGACGATCCAACCTCATTACATTTATTTCATAGTAAATTTGGATTATCACATCGGTAATTCGTTCATGAAACTTATTAGATTATAAGACTACATAAAATCACTTGAAATAATATATATAACTCCGCCTCTTCTTGAGGAGTGTAACTCACTTCCTATTAGCCATTGCTAATATGGAATACTAGCAATATCCCAAAACAAGACATTAATTTGAACATTTGTTTTTGTTCTAATGTATTACTTTTGTAAATTTAATTTAAAATAAATTTTCCCATGAGAACGGACTTATGGGAAACCCTTTATATAGGGTTACCACAAAGTCTGGAATCATATATACATTTTGAAGTTATAAACTCATTTCCCATTTCCCCATTTCCCATTGGGGCATCTTACACTCGAATAACTATATCTAAAAAGGACTTCCTTTTTTTATTATTTTAGATTATAAAGTACCGCGTTCAAAATTATGACTCTCAGTTTCGATAAAACTGAACTAAATAAATGATGTTACTTCAGAATATATTTAGTTTAGATTAAACAAACAAGATTATATTTATTTGCTGAGAATTGGGCTTAACTTTACTTGGGAAACTTGAAAATGATTAATTCCAAGCAAATATAATCTTGTATTTGTTTAATCTAAACAAAATTTATTTTGGGATCACCTGAAGATCAGGGTCCCCAGCCTCAATTATCGAATGATATCTTCGTTAAAGCTAACGAAAATATCACGACTTAACCTAACCAATCGTCAAGGGAGTACAGTTGACCTAACCTGGCATTCAATTTTTAATTTATTATTATATGTGGTACTGTAAGAGCAAAAAACAAGAATACATGGGGGCCCTGATCTTCAGGTGATCCTTATTTTGAAGTATCATCATTTAGTTAGTTCAATTTAAAAAAAAACTGGGTCTAGTAATTTTGAACTCTGTACTTCGTTAGTCTAAAATTTAAACTTTTTTTTTGTTTAAATTGAACATTTTTAGGGGTGGGTATACTCATCATTCTCATAAATCATAAAATTGTGGTCATAACTGTCTCGAACCATTACTTAGAATTCTTTTTACAGTCTTTTACATATTTATGTAGAATTTGTGTGGAATATACTTCGTACGATCGTGACGGTTACACCACGCTTGTGAAGCGAGCCCAAACAAATAAGAGGCACATTGTATCAGAACGTTTACATTCAAGATAATATCAGCAAAATCCCCAGAAATATTTACAGAAGGTTGGCAAAAGTAAATAGACACTTTCGGTTTTTTTTTTCATAGTTTTTGATTTGATAAGTCATTAAATAGTAATAAATCTATTGAATTAATATATTTAGAATCGTGTTGCTTTTTCCTTTGCATTATGTAAAGCTGGCACACGTTCCAGCATTCCATTGATGAGCTTTGCCATTTGTTCTTGAGGACAATCATCGTGGTGTCTATTTACTTTTGTCATCTCCCTGTCTATTGTTACTCAAGATATCAAATGGACCACCACCTCCCGCAACCCTCCCCCCAAAAGAATAAATAAAAGTAAATAAATAATAATATTCTGAAAGTATTTTACTTTTCATGTTGCGTGCTTCCATCATTGAAAATACATTTATAAAAAAATTAAAAAAACTTTTGTTTTTGAAAGAATGAAAAAATTCTGAAAATGAAGACAGTAAAATCGTGCAAAAAATAAAAAATTATAAATGTGTTAACTTCATATAGTCGAAAAAGAGGAAAATGAAACCTGCAGCCAACAACGAGACACAACTCTTCCGACAATGACTCGACAATGATAATGACAGCAACGAGTTGGGGAGTTCTCGCAACGAGACTTACACAACGATAATGACACAGACGTTATGCATGAAAGGGTTTGTTTCCTGCGTGGTCGACAAAGAGAGAGAGAGAGAGTTACAAAGAAAAGAGGAAGTGTCAAAGATCTTTCAGTGCACTCGGGGAGGTGCCTGTTGTTAAACTAGTGCATATTTTATTTATACTAGTAGCAACATAAAACTGGATAGAAAAGCATAAAGCTTTCTTCCTATCCCCTGCTCCCATCCTCTTGCGGCCCATACTGAGGAGGTACTAATGGCAACGAGTGCCAGGAAAAAATTCCCACTCTCTCAAATAGTATGCAAGATTCGGTCTAACTTTTTCTTAAACTGATCCACAGAGGAGCTGCTCACAACTTCTGAAGGTAGCCTGTTCCACGTGTCACAGATCTTATACAGTAGGTAAAGTAATTCCCACAACCACACTAGTGCTAAACCGTTTCAAATCCAACTTCCAACCATTGTTGCGAGTTGAGTTATCATTTAAACTAAACATGCTTCTAAAATCGACATCGTCGAACCTGTGTGAGAGATGGAAAACCTCGATGAGTTGACAGCGCAGCCTCCGAGTTTCCAGCGAAAACAAATTCAGGGCGTGTAAGTGTCGATTGTAGCCCATATGCCTAACAGGGGTGTAGTCGAGGGGTAACGCGGTATAACGGCGTTATACTTCATAAAATTTCAGTGAAGTAGCATCATACTACCTACTGTAGTAGCCATAGCTGAATAATGAGCACTTACGGACTTTTATCCAGCACTTATCCCCGCTAGTTTTCCGCTCCACTTCAGTGGAGAGTACCAAGACGACATATTTTGGAAAGTTGGTACCTCACTCATTATAATGATACGCGTTCCAGACAAGTTTCAAAGAAGGAAACAGATATTCGTTCTGTATGGAGCCTATTGTAGACTATATGTAACTGTAGTATCTACTGTATCACAATGAAGCTGCATTAAACCATATACATACGACTGATACGAGTATCTATATGTGTGTGTTTTATTCAAATTAAAAGTAACTAGAGCATGTACTGTATTTGTAGTTTTAGTTACTAAATGTATATTTTTTATTTTCGAATTAACTTTTACAATTTTTATACAGTAATTGTTCTATGAAACGCTCTATTAAAGATTTGCCTGTAGCGTTACCCTTCCTAAAATTTTAGGACTACACCACTGAATTGCCTAACGGAAGGGATTAACTTTGTGGCCCTCGTCTGCACTCGCTCCAGCCTCTCAATATCTTTCCTGAGGGTGGGCGACCAGAACTGCACAGCATACTCCAGGTGCGGCCGAACAAGGGAATTGTACAGTGAGAGCACAATCTCCTTGTTCCGAAATCGAAATTGCCTTCAAATATAACCCAACAACTTCTGGGCTTTCTTTTCCACCTCTACGCACTGTTTCGTAAACTTAAGGTCGCTGCTAATTAGCACACCCAAGTCCTTTTCCAAATCAGTCGCCTCGATATTGTTCCCCAACATCGAGTAGTCCGACTTGGGTTTGGCGTAGCCAATGTGCATCACTTTGCATTTACCCAAGTTAAACGGCACTTGTCATTTTTCGGACCACTCTCCTATCCTACCTAGGTCCGCACGCAGTTCCTCGATCGCTTCGGGCGTCCCAACATTGGCCCGAAGCTTGGTACCATCAGCGAATTTGGCGATCCGACTGACGATGCCACCGTCGATATCATTTATGTAAATGATAAACAACAGTGGCCCCAAAACGGAACCCTGAGTAACCCCACTAGTGACCGAGGCCCAGCCCGAACTATCCCCTTTAATTACAACCCTCTGCAGCCTATTCTTCAGCCAGTTTTCAATCCACCTACCTATTTCCCCACCGATACCCAGCGCGCGCACTTTGGCCATTAGCCGGCGGTGGGGTACCTTATCAAAGGCTTTCTGAAAGTCGAGATAAAGTATATCAATCGCCCTACTCTTATCGTACTCACTCAACATGACGTGGAAAAACTCGAGCAAGTTGGTGAGACACGACCTATGCCGTCTAAACCCATGTTGGGAGTCCCCAAGCAGCTTGTAGGAATCCAAATGGTCAACGATCCTACCCGCTATTATTCCCTCTAATAATTTACCTGGGCCTGAGCCCCCTCCAACGTGGAAGGAGAGTCACCCACCTGTACCGGGACGCACCCCTCAGTTGAAGGTACTCCAGCCACCGGCTCATCATCATCCCTCCTCGGTGGGGGCCCATCATCTCTCCCCGGACTCGACCTCACCATACGGTATAGGTGCCGGTCAAGCAGCGTGCCTAGCACACCTTTACCCCTGACATTGAGGTGGACACCATCCCTCTGATACAGATCCCACCTACCCGAAAACGCGTCGAACGGGTCAACAAACCTCACGCCCAGTGGGACGCACAAGTCTTGCACCCTCTCGTTGATGCCAATGACCTTACTTAGCGCGTGGTCACTGGCATTCATCCGCGGTAAAATACCCATCAACATTCCCCTGTCTGTCTTAAGTTTCAGATCATCCGCAAGAGACATGATCTCGGTGATGATCCCTTCCGTTGAACCTACCCTACCGCCTTTGAGGAACAAGTCGTTGCCACCAGCATGGACAACGATCGCAGTCCTCCGACTAGCCACGCGCACCTTATCTAATTCCTTCCTTATGTGCGCCGTTCCCCGACCGGGTAAGCACCATACCTTCCTCCTGTCTCGGTTTGCAGAAGCAAAGTACTTCTCCTGGCCCCTAATCTGCGAGTCCCTAATTAAAACGGTGTCTTCCTCCTTCGCGCACAGGAGACTAAAGCGGTTGGAGGTCCTGACAGGGGCAACCGGGGTCTCTGGCTTCGGCTCCGCAGCCTTCTTGCCCAAGACCTTTCGAAACCCATCGCCACTCATTAACTCGGCCGCACTTACACCACCCGGCCGGCAGCTACATCCTTCCGCTTCTTTTAGAGAGAGAGAGAGGCAGAGAGAGAGAGTTACAAGGAGTTACAAGGACAAGAGGAAGCCTCAAAGACCTTTCGGTCCACTCTGGGAGGTTCCTGTTATTAAAAGTTTATTTTTCTTTCAACTATCCTAGCAGTAGTAGAAAACTGGATAGAAAAGTAGAAGGCTCTCTCCCCACCTTCCGCTCCCTCCCTGCCAGAGGCAGATACGGAAAAAGGTTGAAGAAAATACCTTGACCCTGGAAAAGTAGCCAAGGAAATTTTACAGGAAAGTGGAGAATATATAAATAGCTCTATATTTAGCTTGCTCACAGAGACACCGTGCAAGCGAACTCCTGCAGAGTTTTTATGTTTTAATCTTAAACTATGAGAGTATTCAGTACTTTGTCTAGCCTATTTTTAAACACATTTACACTTTGACTGGAAACAACCTCTGAGGGAAGTTGGTTCCAGATATTAACTATTTTATAGGAAAAGAAATTTCCGCAGACAGAGGTCCTAAATGTCTTTAGTTCCAGTTTAAACCCATTATTTCTTGTCGGATTGGCATTAAGTGAGAATAAGTTTCTGTAATCTACCCTGTCTATTCCTTTGAGCATCTTGAAGACTTGAATAAGCTGACCCCGCAACCTCCTCGTCTCTAAGCTAAACAGATTTAGGCGCTCCAATCTCCGTTGGTAGCTTTGCATTCTCATTGAAGGGATCAATTTTGTAGCCCTTGCTTGTACTCTTTCTAACCTTTCTATGTCCTTCCTGAGGGATGGAGACCAAAACTGCGCACAGTATTCCAGTTGAGGTCTGACTAGAGAATTATAGAGAGACATTACAGTCTCCTTGTTCCGAAACTGGAACTGTCTTTTAATATAACCTAATAATTTTAAGGCCCTCTTTTCGACTTCTGCACAGTGCTTCGACGGTTTCAGATCGTTGCTGATATAGACTCCTAAGTCTTTCTCTAGATCGGTCTCAGTCAAGTTCCTTCCCAAGAGAGAGTAATCGGTCTTCGGGTTTTTATAACCTATGTGCATTACCTTACATTTGTCCAAGTTGAATGGCATCTGCCAAGTAGCAGACCATTCGCCCAACCTGTCAAGATCATTCTGAAGCGTTCTTACGCCCTCCTCAGTACCTACACTACTTCCTAATTTCGTATTGTCTGCAAATTTTGAGATTGCACTTAGAAGCCCGACGTCTATATCGTTAATATAGATGATAAAAGTAAAGGACCCAGAACGGAACCCTGTGGGACACCACTGGTGACGGGCGCCCACTCCGAAGCCACTCCATTTATTACCACTCTCTGCTTTCTATCGTTTAACCAATCCTCAATCCAGTTGGAAACGAGCCCCGTGATTCCTAGTCCTTTGACTTTAGCTATCAATCTAGCGTGAGGGACTTTGTCAAAGGCTTTTTGAAAGTCGAGATACACTATATCTATTGCCCTACTTGCATCGTACAGTGTATGCATATTATGGAAAAACTCTAACAGGTTTGTCAGACACGATCTATGTCGCCTAAATCCATGTTGAGAATAAAAAATTAGATTGTTAGATTCAAGGTGATACACAATACGTTTTGTAATGATGGATTCCAACATTTTGCCGACAGCTGATGTTTAACTGATCGGGCGATAATTACAGGGATTTTCCCTATCACCCTTTTTAAAGATAGGTGTTACATTTGCTAACTTCCAGTCGGTTGGAACTTTCCCTAACTCGATTGATTGTTTGAATATGGTTACTAACTCGTCAACAACATTGTGGCTAACCTCTTTTAATACCCTTGGAAGAAATAAGTCGGGGCCAGGTGATTTGTATTTGTTCATCTTATCAATTAATTGCTGTACCTCATTTCTCGTAAAACTTATGGTCTCTACGGGATGGTCACCGTCATATGTAATCCGAGGACTTGGCACTTCTATTGTGTCTTCCCCCTTGAAGACTGTAACGAAGAACTCGTTTAACATATTAGCTATATCTTTATCACCGAATTTCAGTACGCCATTTCTATCTTTTAAGGGGCCTACAGAATTTTTAATTGGCTTTCTGCTAACATGGGCAAAAAATTCTTTAGGGTTAACTTTACAGAGTGAGGCAACTCTAGCTTCTTCATCATGTTTGGCTGATCTAATTAAGGACTTAACCCTCCTACGTAGGTTTATATAGTTTTCTGAATTAGTCTGGTTGAAACGCGACTTAAGTAGTTTGTAGGCTCCATTTCTTCCCGTAATAGCACTGCTAATTTCGTTGTTAAACCATTTCGGTGACTTTGTTGAGAAGGAAACCATTTTAGTGGGTATAAAAGTGTTCTGTAATATTCTAAATTGATCCCTATATGAGCTCCAGGTGACATTGACATCCTCACTTATTAGAACTTCAAGGTTGTCTAAACTACTTCGGAAGCTTTCAAAATTTGCTCTCGAGAAATCCAGTCTTTCACGAGTCTTTTCGCGTGTATTAACTGGAACCCTGAGGTCAAACCTAATCAAATTACGATCGCTGTTACTTAAATTTTCACCAATAGTCAGGTTAGAGACTAGGTCATATTCGTTCGTGAATATGAGGTCTACTTTATTATTACCCCTTGTAGGCCCGTCAACCCATTGACTTAATAAGTTATCATCGACAAATTCCAACAGTCTTGAGCCCTCAGCATCAGCTGTTTTGTTTTCCCAATTTACATTACCACAATTAAAATCACCAAAAATCACACTGATCTTATTATTCACTATTCTGCTTAATTTGTTATACAAGTTTATATCCTTATCAACGGGGTAGTGAGGTGGTCTATATAGTAGAAGTAGCTGCACTACTTTATTATTTAGGTTTAGATCAATTCCCAACATTTCATGAGCAGATACGATATTACTGTTTACCGGGTGCAGGGAGTCCCGAGCATACAAAAGTACACCGCCGCCTTCCCTTCCGTTCCTATCTTTGTGAAACATTTTGTAACCTACCATTTCAAATTCTCCTACAAAATCCCTTGATTCAGAATGAATCCAGGATTCAGTTATTCCGATGATATCAAAGTTCTCAGTTTTGACAAGCGCTATAAATTCCATTAGTTTGTTTCTAATTGACCTAGATTGAAGAGCACAGTTTTGAGTGATTTTAAGTTGTGATTTTTCCTAACTGGCCTGAGTCGTTTCCCGACGCAGTTGAACTAACTACTGGGAGAGAGAGAGAGAGAGGAGAGAGAGAGAGAGAGAGAGAGAGAGAGAGAGAGAGAGTTACAAGGAAAAGAAGTACCTCAAAAGGCCTTGCGGCCCATACCGAGGAGGTACCAATGGCAACGGGTGCCAGGGAAAATTTTGTGAAAGTTTATTTTTCTTTCAACTATCCTAGCAGTAGTAGAAAACTGGATAGAAAAGTAGAAGGCTCTCTCCCCACCCTCCCTGCCAGAGGCAGGTACGGAAAAAGGTTGAAGAAAATACCTTGACCCTGGAAAAGTAGCCAAGGAAATTTTACAGGAAAGTGGAGAATATATAAATAGCTCTATATTTAGCTTGCTCACAGAGACACCGAGCAAGCGAACTCCTGCAGAGTTTTCTGAGGTTTTAATCTTAAACTATGAGTGTGTTCAGTACTTTGTCTAGCCTATTTTTAAACAGATTTACACTTTGACTGGAAACAACCTCTGAGGGAAGTTGGTTCCAGATATTAACTATTTTATAGGAAAAGAAATTTCCGCAGACTGAGGTCCTAAATGTCTTTACACACTCAAATAGTGTGCAAGATTTCGTCTAACCTTTTCTTGAACTGATCCACAGAGGAACTGTTCACAACTTCCGAAGGTAACCTGTTCCATGTGTCACAGATCTTATACGTAAAGTAATTCCCACACACACTAGTCCTAAACCGTTTCAAATCCAACTTCCAACCATTGTTGCGAGTTGGGTTATCATTTAAACTAAACATACTTCTAAAATCGACATCGTTGAACCCTCGTAAGAGCTTGAAAACCTCGATCAGTTGACCGCGCAGCCTCCGAGTTTCAAGCGAAAACAAGTTCAGGGCGCGTAACCGTCGATTGTAGCCCATATGCCTAACGGAAGGGATTAACTTTGTGGCCCTCGCCTGCACTCGCTCCAGCCTCTCAATATCTTTCCTGAGGGTGGGCGACCAGAACTGCACAGCATACTCCAGGTACGGCCGAACAAGGGAATTGTACAGTGAGAGCACAATCTCCTTGTTCCGAAACTGAAATTGCCTCCTGATATAACCCAATAGTTTCTGGGCTTTCTTTTCCACCTCTACACACTGTTTCGTAAACTTAAGGTCGCTGCTAATTAGCACACCCAAGTCCTTTTCTAAATCAGTCACCTCGATATTACTGCCCAACATCGAGTAGTCCGACTTGGGATTGGCGTAGCCAATGTGCATCACTTTGCATTTACCCAAGTTAAACGGCATTTGCCATTTTTCGGACCACTCTCCTATCCTACCTAGGTCCGCACGCAGTTCCTCGATCGCTTCGGGCGTCCCAACATTGGCCCCAAGCTTGGTGTCATCAGCGAATTTGGCGATCCGACTGACGATGCCACCGTCGATATCATTTATGTAAATGGTAAACAACAGTGGCCCCAAAACGGAACCCTGAGGAACCCCACTAGTGACCGAGGCCCAACCCGAACTAGCCCCTTTAATTACCACCCTCTGCCGCCTATTCCTCAGCCAGTTTTCAATCCACCTACCTATTTCCCCACCGATACCCAGAGAGAGAGAGAGAGAGAGAGAGAGAGAGAGAGAGAGAGAGAGAGAGTTACAAGGAGTTACAAGGAAAAGAAGTACCTCAAAAGGCCTTGCGGCCCATACCGAGGAGGTACCAATGGCAACGGGTGCCAGGGAAAATTTTGTCTTTCAACTATCCTAGCAGTAGTAGAAAACTGGATAGAAAAGTAGAAGGCTCTCTCCCCACCCTCCGCTCCCTCCCTGCCAGAGGCAGGTACGGAAAAAGGTTGAAGAAAATACCTTGACCCTGGAAAAGTAGCCAAGGAAATTTTACAGGAAAGTGGAGAATATATAAATAGCTCTATATTTAGCTTGCTCACAGAGACACCGAGCAAGCGAACTCCTGCAGAGTTTTCTGAGGTTTTAATCTTAAACTATGAGTGTGTTCAGTACTTTGTCTAGCCTATTTTTAAACAGATTTACACTTTGACTGGAAACAACCTCTGAGGGAAGTTGGTTCCAGATATTAACTATTTTATAGGAAAAGAAATTTCCGCAGACTGAGGTCCTAAATGTCTTTACACACTCAAATAGTGTGCAAGATTTCGTCTAACCTTTTCTTGAACTGATCCACAGAGGAACTGTTCACAACTTCCGAAGGTAACCTGTTCCATGTGTCACAGATCTTATACGTAACGTAATTCCCACACACACTAGTCCTAAACCGTTTCAAATCCAACTTCCAACCATTGTTGCGAGTTGGGTTATCATTTAAACTAAACATACTTCTAAAATCGACATCGTTGAACCCTCGTAAGAGCTTGAAAACCTCGATCAGTTGACCGCGCAGCCTCCGAGTTTCAAGCGAAAACAAGTTCAGGGCGCGTAACCGTCGATTGTAGCCCATATGCCTAACGGAAGGGATTAACTTTGTGGCCCTCGCCTGCACTCGCTCCAGCCTCTCAATATCTTTCCTGAGGGTGGGCGACCAGAACTGCACAGCATACTCCAGGTACGGCCGAACAAGGGAATTGTACAGTGAGAGCACAATCTCCTTGTTCCGAAACTGAAATTGCCTCCTGATATAACCCAATAGTTTCTGGGCTTTCTTTTCCACCTCTACACACTGTTTCGTAAACTTAAGGTCGCTGCTAATTAGCACACCCAAGTCCTTTTCTAAATCAGTCACCTCGATATTACTGCCCAACATCGAGTAGTCCGACTTGGGATTGGCGTAGCCAATGTGCATCACTTTGCATTTACCCAAGTTAAACGGCATTTGCCATTTTTCGGACCACTCTCCTATCCTACCTAGGTCCGCACGCAGTTCCTCGATCGCTTCGGGCGTCCCAACATTGGCCCCAAGCTTGGTGTCATCAGCGAATTTGGCGATCCGACTGACGATGCCACCGTCGATATCATTTATGTAAATGGTAAACAACAGCGGCCCCAAAACGGAACCCTGAGGAACCCCACTAGTGACCGAGGCCCAACCCGAACTAGCCCCTTTAATTACCACCCTCTGCCGCCTATTCCTCAGCCAGTTTTCAATCCACCTACCTATTTCCCCACCGATACCCAGCGCGCGCACTTTCGCCATTAGCCGGCGGTGAGGTACCTTATCAAAGGCTTTCTGAAAGTCGAGATAAAGTATATCAATCGCCCTACTCTTATCGTACTCACTCAACATGACGTGGAAAAACTCGAGCAAGTTGGTGAGACACGACCTATGCCGTCTAAACCCATGTTGGGAGTCCCCAAGCAGCTTGTAGGAATCCAAATGGTCAACGATTCTATCAGCTATTATCCTTTCTAATAATTTACCTACAACTGAAGTGAGACTAATAGGACGATAGTTCCCTGGACTTTCGTGATCCCCTTTCTTAAAGATAGGGGTCACGTTGGCCTCCCTCCAGTCACCAGGCACCTGGCCCATCACCAACGATTTGTTGAAGACTGTAGCCAGGTGGGGAGCCACCTGGTCGCGCACTTCTCGCAAAACACTGGGGAGAAACTGGTCTGGCCCAGGAGCCTTAAACGCGCTCAGTTTGTCTATTCTATGAGCAACGACTGTCGCGGTACATCTAACACTATCCAGGCCAGCACCTTCGTGCCTCACAGCTGGCTCGGGGATGACGCGGGTATCCTCCCTGGTGAACACTCCCGCAAAGTACTCATTAAGCACATTAGCGATGTCCGCGTCGGAGGTCCGCAGAACGCCGCTTCCGTCCTTTAAAGGACCTATCATGCTTCTAATGGGCTTTCTACTATTAACATAACTGAAGAACTCCTTAGGGTTCCCCTTGCAGAGGCTTGCCACCCGTAGTTCTTCGTTACGTTTCGCTAGCCTAACCTTCGCCTTCACTTCCCTACACAGGCGGACATACGCTTCAGTGTTCTCGTGGGAACGATTGGCCTTCGCCCTCCTATACGCTACTTTCCTATTTCGGATAGCCGAAGCGATGCCACGATTGAACCACTTAGGCTGCGTTGAAGCAGGGGTGACCGGTTTTGAGGGTATGGCAGCAGACTGCAGCACCATAAACTCATCCCGGAATGCACTCCACACTCCCTCAACATCGCCGCCAACCTCTAACCCCATCTCTGCTACGCTATCCCTGAGGCTAACAAAGTTCGCCCGCCGGAGATCGAGCTTACTGCCTCTCGAGTTACTACGCTTCACCCGAGGGACGCACACACGGAACCTAATAAGACCGTGATCACTCCCGCCCAACGATTCGTCAACGGTGAGGCCAGTGACGAGGTTGTCTTCGGTCGTGAATACTAAGTCTAGAACGCTTTCGCCTCGTGTAGGCTCGTTGACCCACTGAGTGAGGAAGTTCTCATCAGCAAAGTCAACTAGCCTCCTCCCTTCAGCATCGGCAGTCCTGTTTTCCCACTTTATGCCGCGACAGTTGAAGTCTCCTAAAACTACACACACCCTATCCCCTAGCAGGCTACTGAGTTCGGTGTACAGGGCTGTATCGTCCTCGAGGAGGAGATGCGGAGGTCTGTACACCAAGATTAACCTATAGTTCGTCCCTCCCACGTTCAGATCGACGCCAAGCAGCTCCCGTTCCGACCGGAACTGGCAGTCAACCGGACTCAACGTGTCTCTGACGTATATTAGTACCCCACCCCCCTCCCCACGGGTGCGGTCTTTGCGAAACATTCTATACCCGGGAAGAAGAGAGAGAGAGAGAGAGAGAGAGAGAGAGAGAGAGAGAGAGAGAGAGAATTTTTCTTTTTTTAAATATGGCAAGGCAATTTATCTCCTAAACTTTTATTTAGTCTTTTACCAAAACAGAAAACAACCCTCCCTCCTCCTCCCGCCCCCTATCCCCTTAAAAAAATAAAATAAGTTTCGCAATCATAGGATACCACAGTTTCCCTAAACTTTAAAAGTATATATGTAAAAAACTAAAATATCAAGACAAAGGAATAATAAGTTAAAAAAAAGTAATAAACGGATGGCGCAGTTATGTTTATTTTATTCAACACTTAAAAAGAACACAAGCCACAGTTAATCGAAACATGTTAAAAACTTTTAACTCTTTGATCTCCAAATGTAAGTAGATGAAAAGTTCTTTCTAATTAAAAAACTTTTTCTACCCTCAATAAATTTTCTTTCTTTCCACGCGACTGCAGCGAAAGTTTCGCAGATGACAGTGACTTTTCATCCCAGCTTGCCAAACCTCGTTCAGAAGGGAGATGTAAGAACCTTTTTAACTACAGTATATGAATACACGGAAGCAAATCGGGACTCGTAAACCCTGATTTTGAATATACATATAAGGCGTTAGGTAACATGCAAACATACATACATACATACATGGTGTAAGGAAACGGTACCTACACTCCAAGCAATAAATTTCCGTTTGACATGAAATTATTAAACCGTTTGTTTCCATATTACATATCAAAATAAGTTAAGGAAACGTTTCTTTCAGAATTAGATTCTAAACTGGGGACGGCATACACACAAACCGGTAACTTAATGATTCTCTTTTCAACCCTTAACTCTTGACCCTACAGTATACACTTAAAAAGCTACACGAAAGAGGGAAATTGTACGGTCAATGGAAGGACCGTTTATTGCTTGAAACTTTTAAGTTATAAAAAGACCATTTGGGTACTTCAACTTGAATTCTTAACAAATTTTATGGTTTACTCCATATATATATTTCCCAGTATTTTGCAATACTCCTGCGTAATTTCCTGTGCCCACACCTTCTTTATGGCTTCAAGCAAATCATTCAATGATGTAGGATTGTGACAGGTAACTTTTTCTTTGACGGTTCGCCAGCAGTTCTTTATCGGGTTTAAATCGGGTGAGTTTCCTCGCAAGGCCCGATCAGCTGAAAACCCGAATTTTGGAGCCAGTCAGACACACTTTGGTGCGGTGACATGGCGCTCCGTCTTGTTGGAAAAACATAAATATCCTGCAGGAGAAGTTGCCGCTGTTTATGGGGATGCGCCACACAACGTTTTTACAACAGGACAGAGTGCCATGTCACCACACCAAAGTCGTGTCTGATTGGCTCCGAAATTCGGGTTTTCAGTTGATCGAGCCTTGCGAGGAAACTCGCCCGATTTAAACCCGATAGAGAACTGCTGGCGAACCGTCAAAGAAAAAGTTACCTGTCACAATCCTACATCATTGAATGATTTGCTTGAAGCCATAAAGAAGGTGTGGGCACAGGAAATTACGCCGGCGTACTGCAAAATACTGATAAATTGCATGCCACGACGTATCGCCGAAGTGTTGAAAAAAAAAGGGTAAATTTACGAAATACTGACCGCATTTCATTAGTATGCTTTCTATGCTTGAGTAGTATCTAAATAAATCTTTTCTACCATTTACAGTAGTTTTGATATTTTACTTTTACGTTAAAACAATTTTTTTTTAAATTGATGGGGTGATGCGTGACTTATGGCCACCACTGTGTAATATACAGTGTGTGTGTGTGTGTGTGTGTGTGTGTGTGTGTGTGTGTGTGTGTATACTGTGTATAGATATATATATATATATATATATATATATATTATATGTACTAAAATGAGGAACTCTTGAAAATTTTGTTAAAAGAATTACAGTATGTGAGCTTTATTATTTTTTTTTTTTTTTAATTAATTTCTGTCGAAATAATGTTCATTAAACATTTATAAACGTGAAGGAAACGTACCTTTGTTTGCTGGGTATTACACACCGATCGATCGGTACTGAGTGAATGCGCAATGACTAAAGAGGACTCTGTTGTATATGTTACAGTCAATGTGGGAAACTAGTCATTTCACGTAATGTCTGAAAGTTTGTTAGTTCGCGGAACTAGCTATTTCACGTATAATTACGCATTAACAACCTAATCTGATGGATTAGGTTAGATTAAATTACTACTGAAGTGACTGGTTTCATAAAGTGACAAACATTAAGTATCACATAAAATGTTATAATGTTTCAGAACAACAAAGACCCTAGGATCCACTCATGATTGGTCTACCTAACTGTGGTTGTAGTTGTGTATTGCGCATGTCCTCCGTGGTGGCGGAGGGGACCTACAATTTTACGTGGGTTCCGAACCATAAAAACCTTAATTTTACTAGCTTAAACTATACCCAATCTATCAACATATGCGTCTAATCGATTTTTAAACATATTTATAGACGTGCTATTAATTACTCCTACCGGCATTCCAGCTATTTACTATTCTATGATTCTATGCGTAAAAAAGTATTTGGTAACTGCTGTCTCGAACCTTCTACTTATCAACTTACACCCGTTATTTCTAGTTCTATTATACTGTGATATTTCGATAAAGCTATCTCTATTTAGGTTATCGAACCCATTCATAATTTTAAAAACCTGGATTAGATCACCCCTTAGCCTCCTAGTCTCGAGTGTAGTCAATTTTAACTCCTTAAGCTTATCCTCGTACGACTTCGACCTAAGCGACGGAATCATCTTAGTTGCTCGTCTTTGAACTCTTTCGATTTTGTCTATATCTTTGCACATATGCGGATTCCAAAATTGGATCGCGTACTCCAAATGTGGTGTAACTAATGATTTATAAAGAGGAACAATAATATCGCACGATTAGTACTAAAAATTCCTAGCTATAAAACCTAGCACTTTGTTCGCCTTATTAACCGCTGCTGTACTTTGTTTCGCTACTTTTAAATCACCAGTGACGAAAACTTCTTAATCTTTTTCCTGTTCTACGCTTGCCAACTTCTTCCCTGACATACTATACGCAAAATTACCGTTACGCGAACCTACATGTAAAATTTTGCACTTATCGACGTTAAATCTCATTTGCCATGTGACTGACCAATCAACGATTTTGTTCAGATCTTCCTGCATTTTACCTCTATCTTCATCATTAATTGCCCTACCACCCAACTTCCTGTCATCCGCAAACTTTGAAACTGTACTGACTAGGCCGACATCTAAATCGTTAATATAGGCCCTATATAAGAAAAAGCAAGGGGCCCAATACAGAACCCTGAGGAACGCCGCTCGCTACATTAGCCCAAGACGACTCCGCTCCATCAACGACCACCCTCTGTTTCCTACCTCGCAACCATTCTTCTATCCAATTTATTACTACACCCCTGATTACATGAGCCTTAATTTTTTTCACTGAGTCTTTTGTGCGATACGGTGTCAAACGCTTTTTGAAAATCTAAATACACTACATCTACCGCCCGATGACTGTCGTAAACTTCAACCACGCTTTGAAAAAATTCTAAAAGATTAGTTAAGCAAGATTTGTTTCGCCTAAACCCATCCGGCGTATTTCTAATCAAGTTATGCAATTCTAAGTGTTCGACTATACGATCCCTAATTATTGATTCTAGTAGCTTACCTACAACAGACGTTAAACTGATTGGCCTATAATTTTCTGCTGTACTTTTATCGCCTTTCTTAAAAATAGGTGTTACATTTGCTAATTTGAAATTGTTTGGTAGGCACCCCTCAGAAATAGACGCATTAAAAATTTGTTAGCGGCACAACAATAATACTTTCTTTTAATTCTTTTATTTGTATGGGATATATGGAATACGCCCCCGGTGATTTACACATTTTCATTTTATCAATATAGCGCATTACCTCCCTTTAACTAACCACAATATTGTCGAAAGAATTACTGTTATCAAAAGGTATTATGTTTATGACCGTAGGGATATTCGGTACATCTTCTCTTGTAAAAATTGACGTAAAAAATTTGTTTAGCAGAGTAGCCATTTGCTTGTTTTGAGAAACTAGCTCTCAGTCAGAATTTTTCAACGGCCCCAAGACACTCTTCACTGGATTCCTATTATTGACGTATTGAGAGAATCGTTTGGGGGTTTTCTTTGCCGTCACGAACTATGGAGATTTCAAAATCGCGCTTGGACTTTTTTATTACGCCTTTCGCTTCACGCCTTCGAGATATGTAGTTGTTTCGTAACCACAAATCGTCTTTATCGCACTTATGTAGCCCATAAGCCCTATCTCTACTCTTTATATTATCCCCTACTCTAGAAGTAAACCACAAGTGCTTGTTATTTACTCTCGCACGCTTAATCTTGTACAGTACACATTGCTCATTTATAGTCCTAAATACTGTTTCAAACGATTCCCACTATTTTTGAGTTGGAGATCCCCATTATGTTTTCTCTATTGATGAGTGACAATTCATTTCTAAATTTACAAAAGTCTGCGTGCTGGAAGTTAGGAATTTTAGTCGAGTTAACTGGTTTCGAGTGACTTACTGAGAGGACAAACTCTACCATATTGTGATCGCTATTGCTTAAATGGTTTTACACAGTGATTGTAGCATATACATCAAAACTCGGAAGAGATTTTTTAATCAATTTGTTTTACAGAAATCTCGTAGACAACATTCTCAAAACAACCAAAAAATATAAAGTATTAAACTCACACTATACAAATTACGTGTGATAGAGTCTTGAAAGTTATACTGCGAATTCTGTAAATAATGGTTAAAAATTTATTTTCCCATCTCCCATTATTTTACTCTCATCTTGTCCTCATATCTTTATCTATGCACGAAACTGTCTCCGAAATTTATCAATCCAAATAATGAAAAACTTGTGTAAAACTGGCGAAAACCTGAATACGATGGTATAAGAAAAGCATTATCAATTCGCAAACTATCTATCCTAGTGACTAATGACTGTAGAATAATAGTACTGGGTGATTGATATGAACGTTTATCGATACATTATGTAAATGAAGTTTAAATTAGAGTTGGAGAGTAGCTCTGGAAATGTGAATGAAAAATAGTAACTACTTAGCCCTAAGTAAATGAAATGATAATATACTGTATGGTCTGTATTATCTTCGAGAATAACTGTGGTTGATAATTTGTGTAATTATTATATTATATATAATATAAGATCACCCAAACTCGCAAGGAAAAGGACTAAAACAGTGTTTAAAAATGCTAATTAATTTCGGCCGGTCACAACCAAGCCCTTTTGAAAATCATAAATTAGTTAAAATGCCCAACAAGGTTAAAAGCTTCCGTCCTGCGGAAGAGATGAAGTATAAATGACTGTGCTAAGGCATAATCACGGACAAAGAGGACAAAGAGATGGTGGCTGTCATACGTCTGGCAGTTGGCGAAGACAAAAACGTTTTTTTTTTCCAGATTTCAAACATTCAAGGTGAGAAATCTTTAAGTGAAAATCAGTCCTGTACATCTGGCAGCCGGTCACGACCCGAAATTGCACTAAAATATTTTAAAATGTTAAAAATGAAGCTATCCATGCCATAGGACAGCTTAATATTTGAAATGGTGTTTTCTCCTAAAATATAAAATGCCTCATAGCCTCATATATTTGTCTCTGTTCGTGGTCCCTGACCTTCAAAATAGGTTTAGAATCCTGAAAGTTAAAAATATGATTATGAAGTTCCCTATGTTGAACCAAGCTACAGTATTATAAGTTACAAAAGCCTCCAACAATTTTGGCGTAGTTTATGAAATCCCATGTAGAGGCTGACCTCAAAAATACATCGGGGAGACAATTGATTTTCAGAGAAAGATTAATTCCCACAAACGTGACCTGACATCGGGTAATACTTATACAGTAGTAGCTTGGTTCAGCATAGGGAACTTCATAATCATGTTTTTAACTTTCAGGATTCTAAACCTATTTTGAAAGTCATGGACCAGGAACAGAGACAAATATACGAGGCATTTTATATTTTAGGAGAAAACACCATTTCAAATATTAAGCTATCCTATAGTATGGATAGCTTTATTTTAAACATTTTAAAATATTTTAGGGCAATTTCGGCGTGACCGGCTGCTAGATGTACAAGACTGATTTTGTAGTGATTCCCATTCCTTCTCTTTTATAATTCATTATTTTCTTTCCTTTTTATTATCTCTCGTTTTCTCTGTCTCTTTATACAGACACGGTTGAGCCATTTGACTTTCGAATAATGCAAAAGACCGGGGGATTAATTATACAATTAATTACACTTTACCTACTTTTATTTATTCCGAAAACACTTTTAAACAGGGTAATGCGAGGGGGGGAATTAGAGTTAAATTTAGCCAGAGAGAGAGAGACGAAATTTATTATTCTAAATAAACACTGACATCCTAAAAACAAACACCTTACGGGAACGCCCGTCCGATAACTGTCCTTTTTGGGCATGCTCCGTTTCTCAGACCCATTTCAGACGTTGCCAATTTGCATTTTTATATTTTTAATTTCACAAACGATTATTAATTTCTTATTTAACAAAACTTAATTGAACTTTATTAAATTCTTGTAACCAAACATTTAATTCTTAATTAGACATGAGTACAAAATTTACTTAAAGATTTCTCACCTTGAATGTTTGAAATCTGGAAAAAAAAATTTTTTGCCTTCGTCAACTGCCAGACGAATGACAGCCACCATCTCTTTGTCCGTGATTATGCTTTAACATAGTCATTTATACTTCAGCTCTTCCGCAGGACGGAAGTTTTTAACCTTGTTGGGCATTTTAACTAGTTTATGGCTTTGAAAAGGGCTTGGTTGTGATCGGCCGAAATTAATTAGCCTTTAAACACTGTTTTAGTTCTTTTCCTTGCGGGTTTGGGTGATCTTATATATATATATATACTTCGGTGGTGTAGTGGTTAGCGTCGCTGACTATGAATCTATCGGTCCCGGGATCGAGACCCGGTGACGGCAGGCGCGCGCAGCAAAAACCCAGCTGTTCATCTTTCCACACAATAAAGAAAAATTGGTTGGTAGATAAATGGGGACCCTGGTTAGTCTAGTGGTTAAGATGCTGAGCTGCTGGTGGAGCGTGGTTACGATTCCACGTTAAACTGTAGGTCTAAGGTGGAGTAACAAGCTTGACCTTCGTCAGAATGAACAATTCGGGCGGAAGCAAAGCCAAGGCTGTAGTGATTCCCCTCATTTACAATTCATTATTTACTTTACTTTATTCAATTTCTGTTATCATTGCTCTTTCTCTTTACACACGTTTCCTCTGTGTCTTTATAGGGACGCGGGCAGACGGGTAGCCGTGGCCGGTGAGCCGCCATTAAACTTCCGGACCAAACAAAGGGATCGGGGGGATAAATTACACTTTTATTTACAATTTACTAGAGGCGTAGCGAAGGGGAGAGCGACAGGGGCGATCGTCCCCCCCCTTGAGCTAATAAATTATTATTAATTTTTCCAGTAAACTTGCTAGGTTACAACATGATGAGAATGAAAGTGAAAAAATTTCGGCGCCTTCGGCGCTAGCTCTTGCCTTCCCTACTACTAAAAATTTAAAATGGCTTAAGATCCCGAAAACTCTTAATCCGGCCCTGAGAATAATTTTCTTTTATAAAGGTAACAGTCCAAGGAAATGCTTAATCTCGAAATTAGCACTTTTTTTATTATGTTAATACAAATCTGAGCATCCTAATTGCGGTTTGCATTGAATATTATGTTACTGATCAGATTTTTATCATAATTTTTATATTTTTTATAATATAATTTTTATATTTTTATTCATAATGTTTCTTAGCAGTAGCTAGTTAATCATCTCTACTGAACGATAAGCTCATCATGAACGTACATAAAAATTATTTATCTCTATTTCAATTATACTTCTACGATTAGTTCCAAGTTCGCCCCCCCTTGGCAAATTTCTGGGTACGCCCCTGCAATTTACTGACTTTTTATTTATGCCGAAATACTTTCGACGAAGTGGGTAATGCGAGGGCGGAATTAACGTTAACATTTAATCGCGGAGAGAAACAATTAATATTTTAAATAAACTGTAACAATCTAATACGACAGACCACCAAATAGGGGCAAACCCCGTTCCGAGATTGGATTGGGCATTTCACACAGCCTCCAGCTTGGGCACATCTCAGATGTTGCCAATTCGTATTTTTATATTTTTAATTTAAAAAAAACATCATCAATTTCTTTTTTACATACAAACCATAATTAAATTTCTTATTTAACATTATTTTCTTCTTTATTAAACAAAACATTAAATTCTTATTAGACATGATTATCTTCATTAAAAAAAACAATACACTACACTTACACTTCAAGGTTAACCAAGGTTGTACAGTATATGCATGGAAATGAAAAAGTTTATTGGTAGATCAATCGTCCACAGGACATAGAGTAATAATACAAACTGAAACAAAAAATAAAAATAAAAAAAAATAAAAATACATGTACTAAAAATAGAAATACAAATAATGAAAAATAGTAATGTCGAAGTTAAGCGGAGGTACAGACTAACGTTTTCACATCATGAAATCTATAGCTTAGATAACATATGGCAGGACTGATGAATGGCCTGCATAATTGAGTTGACTAATTTTTTAATTCTTTGAATTAGACTGTATTGAGCACGTCTTGTTACCTCCGAGAGACTCGATACATTTAGATCAACAATCATTTGCGAAGTTGACCATCTTAGGGATAACTTATATAGGTGTCTGAAAGACGTTATAAAGCAAATTTAGGGTTTTGCCAGAACCTTTTTTATAGTTTACTCAGAGTTTCTGTGCCCATACATATTAGTGCAGAATGAGTGGATGAATGAATGAATGAATAGCAGTGCTTCACCGGCGCTTCAACTACTAAGGTCATATCGCGCCAAAACTAGAGGAAAAAGAGAGCACAAGGGGATGGGGTAAGGGGGAATTTGAAGGAGCAACAGTTAAGGAAAAGTCGTTAGAGAGAAAAGGAAACACACCATGATCAGCAAAGGGAGGAAGAAATTACACCCAAGTCATATTAAATAGAGAGTAGAAGGCCAGTTTGACGAAGAAGAGAGAAAAGAGTGTCTTTAGGTACTGGCATAGTCACCCAACAACATCGTAAGAGTAAGAGTGGAGCCTGAAGGGCAAAAAGGGAGGAACTGGGAGCGAGCAACGGCAAGGGCAGGACAAACTAAAAGCAAATGTGAAACAGAGAGAGGAATGCCACATGGGCAGGAGGGGGCAACATCTCCCGTCATAAGATACCCATGCGTGAGGCGAGTATGACCGATGCGTAGACGCATCAGAGCGGTTTCTGACCGTCGGCCAAGCTGGCAGGAGGAAGGCCACCGTCAAATCGTGGGCTTCAACTCCCTCAAGGAATTCCCGGTCACATCCTCCTACTGGTGCTGCCACCGCCGAAGGAATGCCTCCCGGAAAACCCTCGTAAAGTCCAACGCCGGGAGAGGCGTATTAGGGTCGAAAGGCAGGGAGGACACCTCCCTCGCCGCGGCGTCCGCGCGTTCGTTGGCAGGAAAAACAACGTGGGAAGGTACCCAACAGAAGGCGACTACCTACGGCGTGATGAAAGAAGGACCAGCCAGTCCTGTATCTGCCGCACCAGTGGGTGCGGAGAGACAAGAGAGAACAGGGCCTCAAGAGCGCTACGGGAGTCGGAAGAGATTATAAATGATGTAGAGGGGAGCTGAAAAAGGAGCCGAAGGGCCAAAAGAATAGCCGATAGTTCCGCTGTAAAGATGGAAGCCGCTGGGGGGAGGGATAATGATTTAGTTTCCGATGGGAAGACGGCCGCGCAGCCCACTCCAAGTGGAGAGCGAAAGCCGTCTGTGAACACTGGGATAGAATCAGCATGGGAAGAGGAATGGGATAAGAATGGCTGCCGAAGGGCGGATGGATGGAACTGGGACTTTGGTACAGTAGAAAGGAGGGAGCAGATACGGAGAAGAGGAATGGTCCATGGGGGATAGGTGGAGGGGGGAGAGGAGAGCACTCGCCCCTCCACCCCCAGAGAAGACAGGACGGGAGCCATTCGGAGACCAAATGGTCGAATCAAGTGGGGATGACGGTCAAAGCATGCCGCAGTGGAAGGACCGAAGAGGGATTGGAAGACCGGGGTGGGAGAGAACTGCCGAACACGAAAAAGGTATTTGAGATTCTCCAAGGTACGATGGGCATCCAATGGGAGATGGCCACTCTCTGCATACAGGCTGACGATTGGAGAAGATCGGAATGCGCCAGTGCTGATGCGCACACCTAAGGAGCGAATCGGGTTCAGCATGCGCAGAGCAGAGCGGAGGCAGGAGCAGAGGAGTAGGCCTGACAGCCATAATCCAACTTACTTTGGACCAGAGAGTGGTAGAGCTGCCAAAGAGTATGGCGGTAAGCACCCCAGTCAGTATGAGAGAGGAACGTGAGAACGGTACAAGTCTGAAGGCACGAAGCCTAAGGAGACTTCAAATAGGGGATCCAGGAGAGGCGGGAATCAAGGAGACCCATAAATCTAGTTTCGGGCACAACGGGGACTGGTGATCCATAGAGAGAGAGGGAACGGCAGTGCAGCGGCAGCGTCGGCAAAAGTGCATTGCCACCGTTTTTGTAGGGGAAAATCGGAACCCGTGGTCGGTTGCCCATTTGGAAACTGAATCCAGGGCCCGCTGGAGGATACGTTCAAGGAAGGCAGATCGGGAGCCGGAGCAATATATGGCTAGGTCGTCGACATAAAGGGTGGCCTTAATTCCCGGGGGCAGAGCCGTCACCACGTTGTCGATCGCCAAGGCGAAGCAAACGACCTCAGGACGCTACCCTGTGGGATTCCCTCCTTCTGCAAATGCACAGAAGAGAGGTAGTTACCCACCTGAACTCGAAAGGAACGGGAAGTCAGAAAGGTGGAGATAAAAGAAGGGAGAAAACCTTGAAAGCCCAAAAGATAAAGTTTTCGGCAAATCCACCACCGCCAGGTGGTGTCATACGCTTTCTCTAAGTCAAAAAAGACTGCGTAAAGATGACGTCGCTCTGCAAATGACACACGGGCCGCAGTTTCCAACTGAACTAAAATGTCAATGGTACTACGGCCCCTGTGAAAACCGATCTGTGTAGGGGAAAGCAAATTGTGGCGTTTTAGGTGCCACATCAGTCGCCGGGAAACCATCTTCTCTAAAAATTTTGAGAGGCAGTTAGTGAGGGCTATTGGGCGGTAATTTAGAGGAGATGTCGGGTCCTTACCGGGTTTAGGAAAGGGGAGCACCACTGCTTCCTTCCAACAGGAGGGGAAGGTGCCCCCTACCCAGATCCAATTATAGAATGTGAGGAGAAAGAAAGAAACCGAAGGGTGGAGGTGGCGAAGCATTTCGAAATGAATGCCGTCAGGGCCGGGAGTAGAGTTGCCTCAAGAAGCTAACGCCGATCTCAGTTCCGACATAGAAAAAGGCGGTTGTAGAGGAAATTATTGGGAGTCTGAAAAAGATGAGGGGAGCGAACAAGCGAAGCCTTACGGCGGAGGAAGGCAGGATCACGGAGGTCGTGTCTGGAGATGGAGGCTATGGTGGAGGCCAAGGTCTCGGCCACCGCAGTAGGAGAGGACACTGGGCGTCCGTCGATCATGAGGACAGGAGAAGGGTGAGAAGTGGATTTTCCGGAAATTTTCCGAATCTTGTTCCAGATTCGGGAGGAAGGGGTGCGGGAAGTCAAGGAGGAGACGTACGCTCGCCAAGAAAAGCGGCGGGCTTCACGGACTGTGCGACGGGACTGAGCTCGCGCACGTTTAAAGGCTATTGAATTTGCTAGGGATGGATTATGTTGAAGACGACGAAAGGCAGACTTCTTAGCCTGAACAGCCAGAGTGCATGATGGGGTCCACCATAGAACCGAAGGGGCAGAGGTGGGGGGAAATGTAGATTTGGGAATAGAAGACAGAGCAGCACAGGTGATATGATCTGTGAGGTAGGCGGAGGCAGCATCAACAGTCGGGAAGTTACTCAGAGCGGCAGAGGTTCAACTTTCGGCGTAGAAAAGAGGCCAGTCAGCTTTAGCAAGGGACCATCGGGAAGGAAGAGCGGAGGAGCTGGGATTCCGGGACGTACGGAGGAAGAGGGGGAAATGATCGCTACCGTAAAGGTCTGGAGTGACAGCCCAGGAGAAGTTAAGGAAAGCAGAAGGAGAAGTAAGCGAAAGATCTATGGAGGAAAATGTACGGGTCTGGAGGTGAAAAGCTGTGTGCTGGCCGGTGTTGAGAAGACAGACAGAAGTAGTTGAAAGAAGGGAGACCACAACGCCGCCCCGCTGATTGGTGACTATCACCCCACAGAGGATGGCGCGCTTTTGAAGTCTCCCAGGAGGAAAGGGGAGGAAGCTGCAGGAGGAGTGCAGAAAGATCGTTAACAAAGTTCCTGTGACGGGGGGATATAAAGAGCAGACCGAATATAAATGGTCTAGGAAAACCTGAGCCGCCACTGCCTGGAGAGGAGTGTTGAAGGGAAGGGCAGTAGATGGCACATCAGAACGGATGAAAACTGCTGTGCCCCCATGGGGGGGCTGCATCAGACGGAAGGGGGGAGAGATATGATGAAAACCTTCTGAGAGGATGCAAGGGGCGAACCCCAAGTTGGGTCTCCTGAAGGCAAACGCACACCGGGTCAAAATTCTGGATAAGGAGGAGGAAGTCCTCCCAATTAGGGAGAAGGCCTCGTCAATTCGATTGAAGGATAGCAGCCATCAAGAGCGGAATACAGGGGGAGCGAGAGATGTTATCGGGTGAGATAGATTTAGAGACATGACCAGAAGGACGAGCTGACGAAGCTGGGGGGTGGGTTAAAGAAGGGGTGATTGAGCAACGGATGAAAGGGGATGGGGGGTTTAGATTTCGGGGGAGGGGGTCGGGGAATGCGAGAATGAGGGTAGGAAGCAGGACGGGGTGAGTCTAGTTTCTGAGATGGGGGGGGTGGAGAATATGCCGAGGGCATCGGGAGGTCAAGGAGAGAGCGGGGTAGGGGGGAAGGGATGTTCAACGCGGGCTGGGGTGGAGATGAAGGTGCTAAGGGCATCGGGAGGTTACCGAGGGAGCGGGGCGGTGGAGGAGGAGGAGGGGGTGTGGATGTCGGCTTGAATTCGAATTTCAGAGGCCGCATAACCACCATCAGGAATAGAGGAGGGAAGGGGACGGTCGCGAACGGAAACAGGGGAATTTAGAGGAGACGGCAAAAAGAAAGGGCTCTTTGAAGGCGGATGAGATACGAGGGTAGGAGGAAGAGAACTGGTGGAAGAGGGAGCGAGGGGACGAGGAGACGTGGGGCCTGAGCAAGGAAGCTTGGCAGAGGGACCCATACACCTGGGGCTGGCGATGGGTCATTTAACGGAAGAGCGAGGAGGGGAGGAGAGTCCAGAAGAAGGGGCGGTTTTCGCTATATATACTGAAATGTCAGCCATGGTTTCAGGAGGGAGACTAAGTGGGTTAGTTGTTACTGAGGTGGAGCAGATGGGAACAATGGAATTGGAGGTTCTAGGGGGACGGGCTGGAGGAACAGTGAACACAGGAGGTGGAGACGAAAAGGAAGAGGATGAGATAGGGGGACGGGTGGACGAGGCCTGATCAGGCTTAGAATGATAGGGTGCGGAAGAGGACGGTACAGAGGTGGACGAAGTCCGGAGCGAACGGGAGGTAGTCGGGCGAAAGGAGCGCAGTGTTTGAGCAAAAGTAAGGCCTGGGGTTCCTGAAAGCTGACCTTGTCTGACTCCTGGACCGACAGGACCTCACGCTCGAAGAGGTAGGTCGGACAGGAAGCGGAGGAAGCGGCGTAGTCTTCTCCACAGTTGGCGCAGCGAGGATGATTCAAACAGGAGGAACCATGTGTCGGGGATGCGCAGTTGACACAAGCGCTAGGGGAACTTCGGCACGTCTTACTGTCCGAACCTCTGGCACGTAAAAACATCGGCGTGGTCTGGGGATGTAACGACGGACTGGAAATTGAAGGTAACCGGCCCTAATTTTTTCGGATAATTGAGAACAAGCAAAGGTCAGGATCAATAAGGGAGATGGAATCCTTGTCCCCTGAACCATACGGGATGGGCGGTAAACACGGGTCACTTTCTGAGAGGAGAGACGGGTGAGAAGATCCGATTCTGAGTATTCCAAAAGGCGGGGAGCAGAAGCCAGGGTTGAGAGACACGAAACCTTCTGGTGTTGGGCTCTGGAGGAGACCTCCACCACAAGAGACCCATCATTCTGGGGCCACATCTGTCGGGGATCGCCACAGCTGGAAGTGAAGTCGTCGGAGACCTCAAAAACATCCCGCTGTGAGAGAGAGGGGGAAGCGGAAGAACTGAGGGTAATCAGGGTCAGAGTCGTCAGCCCCCACAAGGGGGTCAAAAGACTTGCGGAAATAAGACACACGAGAAGTCTTTGAACGAGGAGGACGCGAGTGTTCCGCTGTTCGAGGGGGGTCAACCCCATCAGGATGCGGTCTTCCAGTGGTAGAGGACTCGAGGGCCTGGTCGCCTACCATCCGAGTGCTAAGAGTAGTAGTAGTCCGAGAATGAGAAGCAGAGGTCTAAGCCGAATGCGGAAAATGCAGAAAAAAAAGCCAGAAGGATTGGGGGAGAGGAGGAGAAAGAAAGAAATGAATAGAAGTAGGAGATCAGCCAGGTCCCCAGACGGGTCCAATGGTCCACGAAGGCAGAGAGAGCCCTTACATTGAAGGAAGATGCTTTCCCACATTGGCCACAGAGGGAGGCGCCCTATAGCTCCGGACAAAGCAAAGTGTATTAGTGCAGAAGGTAGAAAAAGTGTCTTTAGCTTCACTTATACAGAATCAGAAGTTCCTTATAGTCATATTTGCTTTAGCACAGAAGTTTCGATATTGTTTCGTTATAGCTGAGTTATCACTCAAGGAACTGGTAATAATTCGACACAAATACTTAAAAATTCTTTACTTCCTCTAATGCTTCACCTCTCATTTTGAAATTAATATCAGCTGACTGATTTAATATCAGCTGACTGATTAGAGCTTTTGGGATAGAAGTGCATAACATTAGTTTTTGTAACATTAAAAAGAATATCATGGTGTTGTGAATATAATTCGCCATATAGTCATGGCCAGGCCTTTAACCAAAGAACTTATTTACACCATGTCATCGGCACAGACCAAGTTATTTATCCTCACGTTATCTATGCAACATCCAACTTTCGCCTCAGAAAGCGAAGCAAGTAAACCATGAATATACACATTAAACAACACAGAGAGCAAGGAGCCTTACTTCATTCCTCAGGAAGAACCAAAACACTCGCCAATACATTGCCCCATCTAATCGTAAAAAATTGGTGGGGCTACTAAAATTTCAAAATTGGTGGGTATACTAAAATTTCGAGAAACAGGCGGCGACAACAATAGGCCTGTAATTAGTGTTGGCTTGAATGTCCCCCTATTTACTTTTGATAGGAGGCAAATTATTATACCCTTATAAACTGCGCAGGAATATAACTATAAGCAAACATGGCTGAGGAAAGCAATAAGATATGCAGACTCCCCAGGTCATTGGCATATTTCAAGTGCTCATTCGACAGGTCATCTACCTCTGAGGCAGAACCAGCGTAACTCTTCAATCAGTCTCTTAATTTCTGGAAATTAAGTGCAAATATTAAGTCCCAAATATTCTCCCACGGGCGTTTCGTTGCAGCCTATATTAAGATAATAGCGTGCAGGTTGATAGGTGCAGGTTGAAGAGAGAAGCTTAAACAAATGTGTGTGTGTATATATATATATATATATATATATATTTACAAAGTTATAAAAGAAAATTAAATAACTGAAGATTAAGACAAGTGGAATAATGTGCGTTGAATAATAGTTGCCCAAGAACTTGATCCAAGTAACCCCTTTGAAAACCTCAGGAAGAATGGTTGGCCAGTTTGGCGTGTGGTTGATGATTACAGTTTCGTCTTCATAATTATATGGTTAACTGACCAACCATAGTCAAATGGCCACGCCCACTAATCAAGAGAGTCTACAAGGGTCAATGAGGTCTTTCCACAGACATTCAATTACTTACAAATAGAATCTTCTCTCTTTTTACACCGCCTTATGGCTGCCTTATACTGATCCCTACTTCTACACACATTCATGTAAACCGGTTCTATGCTGGGTCTTCCATGAAGGCACCATAAATCGTGTCTTTCGATTCCCTGAGAGAGGGGCAATAAAACCATTCCATCAAGGTATAATTTTAGTATGACAGTTGTAAGATTTAATCAGGGGCTTTCCTTAACATGGATACTATACCATTATAATATGTATTTGTGAGTTTATAGTGAGAATCATTTGAACAAAGACTACTACAGGCAAGATGCAAAATTTCAAAATTATTAAAATGATGATATACATACAGTATTGTAAGAGTGAGAGTTTGGTACAGTAGGATCATTGTGAAAGTTGAATGTGAGCGATAGGTGGAGTGAGAGACCAGATCTTGGTGTGAATGATTTGAAAGTGAGCGAGGTGAAAGATAGTAGTGGAAATTGGGGGATGATTCGTGCTTGTGATCTGAACAATAAAGGTTGGAAGCGGGAGATTCAAGTTACAGAAATTTCAAGAAAGTTGATATATATATATATATATATATATATATATATATATATATATATGCATATATAACTGCAATGACCGCACAGTATATAAATGAATAGAAACGACATAAGTGTTAAGGAACGTTTCTGCACAAGAGGAGGAGAGATAACGAATAAATGAAAAATGAGGCGAACCGCCCGGGAATCGAACCCAGGGCCTTCCAATTGCCGGTTGGACGCTCTACCATTATGCTACGGACCTCACTCAATCACAAATCGAAATTCTCCCACATAGGGCAGAAACCAATGCCCTGAGAGGGCACCCTCGCAAATCGTGAATATGCGCATATAACTGCAATGACCGCGCAGAAAACGTTCCTTAACACTTATGTCGTTTCTATTCATTTATATACTGCGCGGTCATTGCAGTTATATGCGCATATTCACGATTTGCGAGGGTGCCCTCTCAGGGCATTGGTTTCTGCCCTATGTGGGAGAATTTCGATTTGTGATTGAGTGAGGTCCGTAGCATAATGGTAGAGCGTCCAACCGGCAATTGGAAGGCCCTGGGTTCGATTCCCGGGCGGTTCGCCTCATTTTTCATTTATTCGTTATCTCTCCTCCTCTTGTGCAGAAACGTTCCTTAACACTTATGTCGTTTCTATTCATATATATATATATATATATATATAACACAGTCAAATGGTAAACCTTTCGAATCGTTCTGTGCTTTGCTATTTTCCTTTGCCTTGAATTTAACATAAAATCAACAAACGTATAAAAGAAAATACAAATAATAACGTTCGCTACTCCGACATTTTTCTTGTGCCTGCAACCAAACGGATCGTGTGTGTGATCATGGCACACGAATTTAAGAGGACAGGAATTACTGAAAAGCTGGGTCGATGGATATTTAATTTTCTGACTCAAAGAACGCAAAGAGTATTAGTAAATGGAATTAAATCTGGTCTCAGAAGTCATCAGCTCTATCCCACAGTATCAGCTCCCTTACTCTTTATAATAATGGTTGCAGACATAGATTCAGTTATTAAAGACATTGTGATATCATGCTTGCGGACTACACAAAGATAAGTGAGGAAATATCAAATGAAGATAACACAGAAATTACAAACTGAGATTGAAACTCTCTTCATGTGGGCTGAAGACAACAATATGAAGTTCAACGAAAAAATTTTCCAATCCACAAGATATGATAACAAGAAATTACAGAAGACAGGATACAAAACCAGATAAGCAGATAACACTAAACCCACAAGTCAGGGACCTTGGAGTAATAATATCATCGGATGCAGAATAACATAAAAATCATAACGGCTCGAAAAATAATGGGAATTATTTAGAGGAGCTTCCACAGCAGAAAACCAAACATCATGCCAAAGGTATGGAAGCGTTTAGCTCAACCAGTAATTGAGTACTGCTCAGTGCTCACAAACCCATACAGAAAGCGAGACATTGCAAACAGAAGCAACACAAAAGAGAGGATACAGGAAACGAACGATGAAGATTATTGGTGAAGTTTACAGTCCCTGAAATTCCTTTGGGAAAAGGACGTGAGCGATACACAAAAATTTGAAAAATCGAAGGATATGTCCTAAACTTCAAAAACGAAATAAAACCACATAAGAATAAGAGAACGGAGAGATTCTCTACGATTCCAATTGCTGTTGCACAGGAGGCCGTGAAAACGAAGATGGAAATTATTCTCAAAATACGAAGCCCAAAACTCTTTAACACGCTGCCAAAAATACTGAGGAACCTCCAGCACACCAGTCTTAATATTTTCACTAGTTATTTCGACAGGTTTCTTTGTAAAATCCCTGACCAGCCGTGCGTAGTTGGCAGGATATGGGTAGAAAGTAACTCTTTCAGATACCAAATCCCCCAAATGAGCTGCGATGCTACAGCGGGGTCGAACGGAGGTCGATCCTGAACACTTGTTCGAAGCCAAGAAAAGTATATATATATATATAACAAACAAAACAAAAGACGGGAATGTAAATTCCTGAGGTTGTATGAAATGGTAGTAATTTGAGTTCGTTTTTTTTAATTAAAATCGTAACGCGAGTGAAATTCGAAAAAATAATCATTGTACTGTATGCCGTAAAAAAAGCGCATTCTCCAAACATTTTAATGGAACCCATCCTTACCTTAACGCAAGCGCAAGTGATTAAAAATTTGAAAAAATAAAAGATATCACATGTAGGAGCTAATGTAATTTCAATGACCACCGTCGAAAATGTACGGAGAATTTGGCGATTTAGGAATATATATATATATATATATATATATATATATATAATATTATATATATATATATATACTCACGTCACTATCAGAGAGTTTTAAATAACATTAAATTTATATTTATAAGGCTTTTTTATTTTCCGCATAGACTTTAAAAGAAAGCATCAGGAAAACTAATTACGGCATATTCAGCTTTGGCCATCGTTCTCTTCCCCTAGGCTACGACACAACCAATGTCATAACACCGCTTCCCTAACAAGTGGTTAGGTTACGTCGTTATATTTTCTTTAGTTAGCCTTACAAAGCTAACTAAAGAAAGCTGGGAGTGGCTTTCTTTTATTGATCCGAAAATTTTCTACTGTACCTGTACGAGTACTTTCCTTCGTCATGAAAACGCGGGCAAAATGTACTCTCGCGCCCGTGGGTACCCACAATTTGAGTAGATTTACCAATATTCGTTGCTAATTTGGCCGGCCAAATAAACAAATATTTATTAATTAATTAATTAATTAATTAATTTGCCTATATCTATTTGAAGGATACTGGGTTATTTTAGCAGTAGAGACTAATTGTGCACTTCTTCATTGAAGACCTATACCCATTTCGCCGAAAAGACTAAAACATCGGTACTGTGAAAATTAATAACCTAACCTAACCTAACCTAGTATAACCTAGTCTAACCCAATAATACCTTGCTGATAGAATGTCAACTCGATCAGATGTCGTAAGGCCAAACTTACCGATCCTATTTACGTGTCTTTACACAGTTACAATTGAAGAAATATATCTGACATCTCTCTAGTTGCATCGATTGTAGACGAAATAGAAGATAAGATTTTATAAAACATTACACTGAATATATCAAAGACTTTGAAAATTTACTATCAATTTTCCCGAGTTCATCGGGCAAATACTACTCATATATCACATTAATGATAAATAAAGCTGGCAACTCGCTTATATTCGATCGACCAATCAGTCAGTAATACATAAATATCTTAAAACTTTTATGCTTTCATCTGATTAATTATTATTTATTATTATTATTTTGTTGGTTCATAGCGTGATTTAACTTCGGTACTAACAGCCAGGGTCCTACGACGGATGGAACCTACATCGAACGCTGAATCAGAACCACGGGTCGGAACATCATCAAAGGACGGTCACCCACCAAACTATTGAATAGATCCCAAATCGATTAATAATAATGTCAGGATGGTCAGAAATTGGCACAGCGCTCAGGCCAAACAAATGTGACCCATTTTGCTAACTCGTGGATTATTATTATTATTACTAGCACCATCGGGAGTCGAACCCCCGCCCTCTTCGCTTCGCTTTCAGGAAACGGTGTTACTCACTGTTCTACGTTCGCTCGCTAATATCAATTAATTTCGCCAATTTACCGGGAAATGGTGTTGGGACATGACTACGAAGCAGTCCTTTGGGCGACTTGTTTTGACCTTTTCATTGTGAGAATAAGACCGTTTGGAACAAAAGGATTAAAAGGAATAAAAGAATGTATAACAGCGAACAAACAGAGGAATACAGACTCGTATTCATATAAGATGATCATCGAAGTTGTAACACATCCTCTTCAAAAGAAACCTCCTCTCCCAGCCAATGAAATTTTAAAGCTCGTATATATTGGAAACCGTTCGCCTTCTATTCTTTGGCTAATAATTTTTTTATTATATCCTGAAAGTAAAACTGTATTATGAAGATTTAATGATGACAAAGATCTGCCTTTTTCCTCTCCTCCGCTCTTCAGAAGACTCCAGGAAAGCGGAAAAATAATATTTTGACAAGTTACAAATGTAATATACAAGGTGATCTACAAATAACTCTTTACATAAATATTTTTGGGGGAACATTTTTGGATCACCCTGTATTTTTATTTTTCGAAGCGAATGAAACTCCGTACATTCTTGGGTCATCGCTCCCTACTTATTGCATAGTTTGAAGGAGTGAATAACAAAGTTAATTAAACTATGCGAGCATTTGCTGACTATCCAGGATTAGAGAAAGCAAGCGTAATTTGAGAATGAACAACGTTTTTAAGAATGATAAAATATACTCGTATATTTTCTACATTCGAAGTTTATTTATCTTCGCAAGGCTTTGCTATGGGAAATTTGGTGTTCTGGAAAATTTGGTGCTCTGGAACACAAATAATGTGAAAAAAGTTCCTTTCGCTTATTCGATCATTCCTACCGAACGATCCCTCTCTAGCAATAAAAAAAATCAGAAAAATGAAGATTCTGACATCAACACGATCCCAGTAAAAATATACAAATTAGTATATGCAATCCCACTCCTTAAGCTAATGAATGAATCATTAACACTAGGTATATTCCCTGACATTCTAAAGGAAACCAGAGTATGCCCTGTATTTAAGTCGCGCAACTCAAACACTCCATCCAATTATAGTCCCATTCCATTTCCGTAATGTCATTTTTAAATATGTTTAAAAAATTGTATATAATAAACTTACTAAATTCTTAATCAAATACAATGTTTCAGTTAAAACACAATTTGAGTTTAGAGATGGACATACAACGGAATATGCTACAAACATGCTAAGAGAAAATGTCTGTCAGAACCTAAATAGCAAAAACACAGTGCCTTGGTCTTCTTCGACTTGTTCAAAGCATTTCATACACTTCGGCATGAATTCTTATTGCAAGAACTTAACATATACGGAATAAGAGGAAATATCCTCGATTAGTTCAAATCGTACCTGACAAGTCGTCATCATTACTCAGATTTAAAAGTAATTCATTCGACAAGGCAGTGCTAAATAGTGGGGCCCCACAAGGATATATTCTTCAGCCATTACTGTTTTTAATTCACGTTGGTGATTTTCATCTCTCAATCACAAAAAGTTGCGTACAATATGCAGACGATACCGTACTTCCCACCATAATGATGAATGAAACGAACAGGCATTTAGAGAATGTTTATAAATGGATGTGTGTTAATAAACTTTTACTGAACCTGGCACAATCATTTTATATGATTATTAGAACAAAGCATATAAATACAGACCACCACATAAAAACAACTGGTGATACTACTCTTGCAAGAATGAATGAAGTTAAAGTGCTTGGCACGAATTTAGACGAAAAATCAAATTTCAAAAGTCATGTGAAACATTTCAAATCCAAAATATTAAAATTTATATTGATATTATTCAAACTAAAAAAAAAAGACTTCCTCAAAACAAACTCCTTACCCTGTATTATCCCTTCATCCATTCGCATTTATCGTTTTGCATTGCAACATAGGATAGTTCAAATAAATATGTAAATCATCATCTGAAAGTCATTCATGAAAAATGTCTGTGAGCCCTCTCAGATAATAATAAAGTCACACTTCCCCAATGTTTAAAGAACCAAGTATTTTAAAACTAAATGACATACAAATTCATTGGTGCTGTCAGTATGTTCAGAGTTGTTAACAAACGTCAACATACTTTATCCACTGAAGGAGCAATACCCCAACATTAAACACGTCTTCATTATAATATTAGACGCCACGGAGATTTCGTACACAAACCAAACTATACAATGGAAACTGCAGAAATTGCACTCTTTCAAAGGAGTAGATGTATGGAATATATTTCTTATAACAGACTTCATCATAATTAGTATGCCCACAAAATGGAAGACTGCAATGCAATGTTGACCAATATTGTATAAAAGGGGGCGCAGTTGGCACCCATGGGGGAAGGGGGTTGGCACAAAAAAAGGGAGAGGGTATGCAAGCAAGGGGGAGGGTTTATACCCCAAGCTGCATGAAAGGGGTAGTGGGGCTTTACTCTCCCACTCAAACATAATCTAGGAAGGTAAGAGAGAGGAGAGGAAGAGAACATCTTTCGCCTGCAAATCCAGGCGCATAATGAGCCCTCTTGACCTCAGCAGTTAGCTTAGAAGTCTTAATCAGCCAGCTGGCTTAGAAGGCGTAACCAGCCATTTGGCGTAGTGTATACATACATATATACAAACACACACACACACACACACATATATATATATATATATACACATTTATTAATAACTTTTGTAGTGCGAGATTGCGCTATTTATTTAATTAATGTATATATTAATGGAGATGTTCTCGTTCTTGACAGAATCAGTTGGTTTAGAAGGCATAACCAGCCATTTGGCGTAGTGTATAGTGTATACATTAAGGTGGTCCAAAAATAAAAAATTTTAATTTTTTACCGTCACATGGCTGCTCCTGTTCCTATATCTATCAAATATCTCCATGCCAAATTCCAGCCTAATTGAATGATATTTACTTGTCGCTATGAATTTCATTTTACTACTCATTTTCTACTAGTTTGATCTTCTGGGTTAAAAATTAAAAAACAAGGACAAATACTAGTTTGTTTGTTTGAGAACAGATTAAATCTCAAAGAAACCAGCTTATTTTTTTTAGAAAACAGAATAACAAAGAAAACAGATTAATTTTTAAAGAACAAAAATGATCTGTTTGATAGAAAATTACATTTATCATTCGTTTATAATATACATCATTACTTAGATTAACGCTTCATCACTGACTCCTTCGAAGACGATGAGTAGTCTGAGCGATGTTTTGCTACTAATCGGAGGATGAATTGTTTTTGTTCTTCATCCTTTGTCAAAGATGTATTATATGCCTTCATAAGGGCAATACCCTTCTCCGCCGAATCATTGACAACTTTTAGGTTGATCGCTATGCGTCGAAACTCTTGAAAGCAATCATCCTCCGTCCAGGAATTGGGATCGGTCCTCAGAAAGGTATCCTCCGCTGCCTTCCTTCCTTCTTTCTGAAGATTCCTAGGGTCCTTTTGGTGACCATTTCATACAAATTCAAATCTTCAATGTTTCCTTGAAGCTTCAATCAACGAGCAACAGTGGTATTCTCGTTACGTTGGAGGTTTACGACCATCTTCCGTTTGGTCTCTTGGATCGAAGAATGCAAGGCTGATGAGATGCTCTCCGAGATACTATAGGTGTCGTTGAAGAGCTATGGATGCTGCTTTGGAAATGGTCTGATTTGGGTACTTTTGCAAGATTTTAAGAAGCAGAATATCGTTGAAAGGAGCGTTGATTCCGACGGGAGCCTCGTTCCAAATACGTGCGTAGACCAAGGCGATAAACAGAGAGAGCTCGGTGATATTCTCCGTCTCACGTGCTGTCAGCTGTAGTTGATGCTTGAACAGATACATTTTGAGGGCGTAGATGGCTTTGGCCATCCAGCGTGCATGGTGAGTTAGTCCTGGAGTGCGGACCTTGACCTTGACTCCAGTGCCTTTGTGAAGTACTGGATCATTTCCTCTCGAAGCTGGAACATCTTTGGATCTCTGAATAGGTTGTTTGAAGCCTTCATGAAGGAATCCTTCTGAAGTGATGGCCATTTTTTCTGAAAACGTTTAAAGAGAGTCAATTCCGGGCCACCTGTGGGTCCAAGAAGTGCGTTGTAGGTGTTTGACAAGACGACTTCAAGGATATGATGTTGACAAGCGATCCAGACAAGTTCCCTCCCTACTGCTTTTTCAATCATGGTACAGGCTCTCCCGTGAAGGCCGGTATTAGACGCAGTTGTGTCAAATACGAGACCTTGGGTCTCACCCGAAGATTCCAGTCATCAATCGTCGAAATGCAAGCCTTGGCCTGTTGTTCTCCTGTAGCTCGTTCTATTTTTGGCACGGCTAGTTTTTTCATCCCATTTCCCGTAACGATTACCGCGGTTCGTTCGGCTGTTTCCTTTGCGCCGCCGATGTCGGGAAGTAGTTTCCCATCCCAGTGAAGAAGAAGGGGTCCTTCGACAGAAAACGAAACTTGATCCTCTTTGGCTGCTGCCTGCCTTGCTTGCCTTCTTGAGCGGCGACGGATGGAGCTGCGTGAGTCATTGTAGAAATATAGCCCAGGGCTTGAGCGACTGATCCAGCAACGAAGACTGCTCCTCGATCGGGAAGGGTGACGCGATCAAGAGCAGCAACCACATCTGGTGATGTGAAGGTATTGTTTCGTTTCGGAGGATGAGTGTGTACAGCTGCTCTTCCGGTCGAAGTTGACGGACGATAATCAACGTCTTCAGCGTTGAATTCTTCAGCGGATGAAGTGGATGTGCTGGATGATGGAAGAGCAGCAGCAGCTCCAGCCTGGAATGCAGCCTCTTTTTCTTTGTACCTTAGCGTTTTGTCAGCATCTTTCTCCTGTCGACATCTCTACTATTCCTAAGCTCTTGAAGTTTGAACGAACTTAAAACCGTCCTCCAACAAGTTTAAACTTCAAATGATGCATGAGTAAATGATTTGTTTAATTCACAAACAGCATTATACAAGAAATCGAACAATTGCATCATTCTCTGAAAGGTGGCCGGAGTCAATGTGGCGTGACTGCTGCGTCCTCTAAAAATGAAGCGGGTAGAAAAAGATTAGCTAATTAATTAATTGAAAATGTGAAAATCATAGCGACCTCTTATTATGTACTGAATTGACAGATATTTTGCACAAAATCACTTCACATCTAAAGGAATAAGAGCAGCCATGTGGAGAGCATTTCCAACTATTTTGAAATTTTTGCCCAAATTTTGGACCACTCTAGTCTACATACATATATATATTTATTGAAGGCACACATGTATCGTTTATATATTCCCAACATCCCAGTTATTTCTATCACTTAATATCGTTTATATATATGTGCACCCAGGAAAGCACATGTTCCTATCGTTTGTTGAATAATAAAACACAACTATATCATTCTGTTTATTTAGTCGAATTATTTTACATGGAAATAATTTAACATTCATGAAATATATAGGAAATAAATATAAAATAAAAAATAATAATAGTTAAGAAGAATTCTACACGGCAAAAAAAAACCACAAAAAAAAAAAAAAAAAAAAATATATATATATACAGGGCGTCCCAAAAAAATGTATACACACTTTAAAACTTTAAATACTTATAAAGGCAGTGTTTATTAAAATACATTTCATTTTCAAAATGTAATAGAATCTACAGACATTATTTAATTGTTTTGTCAACGCCTGTTTTCAAACTGACGTCCGTTCTGGTCCAGGCACTGCTGATAACGCGAAGCAATGGAATCGCAAACATCACGAAACATTTCGTTTGGTATTTGTGTGCATTCTCGTTCAATGGCTGCTCTCAATTCAGCGACTGTTGCAGGTTTTATAGCGTAGACTTTGTCTTTTAAGTATCCCCATAAAAAAAGTCTAGTGGTGTGAGGTCTGGTGAACGCGGAGGGTATTCTACGAAACCCCTTCGTCCAATCCACATCCACATCGTGCCAAGTACCACTCGCAATACTCCACTCTTCGGTCCGGATCATCTTCATTAATAGCATGGACTAATCTTGGAATGTAACTTTTCCATTGACAGCGCTTCAAAATGCGTTGGACAGACGATTCTGAAATTCCTACCTCACGACTCGCTTGCCGCACAGATTTTCTTGGACTTTGGTGATACGTTTCCAGTACTCTTTCTTGCTTTGTGGGGCTTGTCGATGTCCGTGGTCTTCCGGAACGCTTCTTGTGGACATTCTGAACAGTTCCATCGGCTTCAAACTTATCTCTAATTCGAGTGATGATAAGTCGCGTTGGTGGATCTGTTTGAAACTCCCTCCTAAACTATCTTTGCACTTCAACTGCGTTTTCACACTTCCAGTAGCATTTTAGAATGAATTTCCTTTGTTCAAAGCTTAGTCTGACTGCCATTATTAATTCTAATGGGTTTAACTTGGAAAGAAAGAAACATCAATTGAGCTATCAGCTGTTAAAGTGTGTATGCATTTTTTTGGGACGCCATGTGTATATATATATATATATATATATGTATATATATATATATATATATATATATATATATATTCTTAAATAATAGTATAGTAAAAATCTATATACACATTTAATATATGTACGAGCAAATACACACTTATATACAAACTTCAAAATAATAGTGCAGAAGAATGCCAATACATAGGTATTTTACGTGCTTTATGTTCTACTGCGCTTAATTAAAATACTAAACTCTTACGTGATCGAGTCTACAGTTACATCCTCGTTGCTTTGCACCATGCAATAAATACGATTTAATATTATTTCACCACTCAAAGTACGCGGGTGTCTATCCTCAATGTAAAGGGTTTTCAATTCGTTTACCACTATTTTTGTGCCCTCCTTTTCAAACGAGGGTTTTTTCTTTCCAATCCAAGCTTTTCAACACTGAACTCTTCTTCACAACGCATATCGGCAATTGAAATAATCTTCTAAGTCGTGCCGCCAGCTGCTCGTTATATAAAGAAATAGCTCTTCAGGGTGAACAGTGTAGGTGAGCTCAGCCATATACCGCTCAAGTCCTTTGTACCAAAGTTCAAGATATTTTGAAGAGTCTATACCTTTTAAATACGCATCCAGTTCCAAACCATTCTCGCCTTGTTCAGTCCTACACTCGGTAAACCCGTCGAGCTGAGCGGTGTATGCGTATTCAAGAACCGTGTCAAAATAAAGCATATCGGTAACACGTGCGTCTAACATAGGCTTTAGCTTGCGGAAACCGACGATTTCAAACATTCTGTCGAGGATGAAACGGTTTCGCGTAGGGACAAGGACGTTATTATCAGACGCATTCTTCCACATCAACCGCATATCAATGCATGGCTGGTCGCGTTTTATACACAACATACAAATAATGGCATATGATGGTGCATCACTAATCTGCTCTCTTCTTGTGCCTACACCTGCAGGTATTTTACAACGATCCTCGCCCTACTTCTCAACTATCACGAAGATTCTATTCATCTCCTCAACACTTAAATAAATAACATTCCGTTTAACAGAGTTTGTTTGTCTACAACGCGTTTCAAGTACATAGTTAACAGAGCCGGTTTTACACCTGAACACACGCAATGACTTCGTCACGGACACGTCGTATACGGCATTGAGGATGCTGCTCAACGGGAGCTCCATCATTTTCTATTGTGAGGAGTGTACGTCCAGTCGGGTCAAGCTCTAAGCTGACCATGAGCAGCCGGTGCGCGGTCTGGCTCGGTGGGAGATGTGGGGGGCGAGCAGGGCCGTTTTCTCCAATAGGCGAAATAGGCGACAGCCTAGGGACCCGCGGCGGTTAGGGTGCCCCATCAGCCTTCGCATTTTATGTTTAAAGTTATTTATAATTTAATAATTTATTTATTATATTAATTTATAATTTATTTATATTTTTTATATTTAATGTTATTCGAAACTAAAAATTAAAATTTATTTTCTTTTACAGAATTATTTCAACCAGGTAATTTCATCTGGTAAAAATTACAACAAAGGAAACACTAACTTTCAATGAAAATTTTCATTTTGGCAATGCAAATTTGGCTTATTTTGTGCAATGCCAGTTATAGGCATATTCCTTAAAATAAATGCAAAAAGTTCGTAATCATTTCGCTTTCTGTCCTATTTATGCCTCTCTCTCTCTCTCTCTCTCTCTTCTCTCTCCTCTCTCTCTCTCACACACACACACACACACACACACACACATATACTGTACAGGGTGGGCGGAAAGTAGCTCCCTATTTTGGATTGGTAAAAAAATACGTATATTATCCATTTATTTCAGAAAAAATAATATGAAAAGGTAGGCATACATGGTAGGTTTTCTCTAAAATTCAATGTGGGCTCCAACTCTTTCCACCAGCTTCTGGAGCCGCCCAGGAATGGCGTCCACTGACTTTAGCAGGAACTCCGGCGGGATGGAGGACATGACTTCCCGAATTCGGTCCTCCAGTTCTTCCAATGTCCTCAGTTTGGTGCGGTAGACTTCTTCCTTTACCCACCCCCAAAGAATGAAGTCGCACGGTGTCAAGTCGAGGCTCCTGGCTGGCCATTCGCTCTTGTTGTCCGTGAGTGGCTGGATGCCCACTTCCCTGGGCGTTGGATGGGTCGTCGTGGTCCACATCAATGGCCAGCCAGGAGCCCCGACTTGACACCGTGCGACTTATTACTTTGGGGGTGGGTAAAGGAAGAAGTCTACCGCACCAAACCGAGGACATTGGAAGAACTGGAGGACCGAATTCGGGAAGTCATGTCCTCCATCCCGCCGGAGTTCCTGCTAAAGTCAGTGGACGCCATTCCTGGGCGGCTCCAGAAGCTGGTGGAAAGAGTTGGAGCCCACATTGAATTTTAGAGAAAACCTACCATGTATGCCTACATTTTCATATTATTTCTTCTGAAATAAATGGATAATATACGTATTTTTTTACCAATCCAAAATAGGGAGCTACTTTCAGCCCACCCTAGTATATATATATATATATATGTATATATATATATATATATATATATATATATATATATATATATACAGTATAGGGTCTATATATATATATATATATATATATATATATATATATATATATATATATACCTTACAAAGGTTCCGTGCGATGATTCTTCATTTCGCGAAGGTCAAGCTTGTCACTACTTCACAAGGCCAACTCGAAAGGAGGGGCAAGTTGGTTTCTTGTACTCTCCACCTCACATAGCCAGGTACGCCCGGTTAAACTTCATATTGTCTTCCGTCCACTTGTAGATTCTGTTTATGTCGGTTTGTAGAGATCCTATATCTTCTGGGTTTCTTATTTTTCTACTGATCGTTGTATCATCCGCAAAGGATGTTACTGCGATGTCTCTGGTAACGTCCTCATCTATGTCAGTTAGCATGATTATGAAGAGTAGTGGAGCTAATATTGTTCCTTGTGGTACTGAGCTAAGGACCTCTGATTCTGATGAAGATACTCCTAGTACTGTAACGACTTGCCGCCGCTCACTAAGGAAATTATATATCCATTTCCCTACTTTTCCCGTTATTCCCATATATTTCAGTTTATGTATTATGATTCCATGGTCACCCTTGTCGAACGCTTTAGCAAAGTATGTGTATAGTACATCATAGTTTTCATTACTTTCAAGTGCATCAGTAATGTTGTTGTAGTGTTCCATTAGTTGTGAGAGGCATGATCTGCCTGACCGAAACCCATATTGGTTATCATTGAATTTTTTCTGAGTTTCCAAATTCCAAAAAGTCATAGATTTTCTGTCTAACTATTCTTTCAAATATTTTAGTGAGATGAGAAGTAAGCGACACTGGCCTATAGTTTTTGGCCTCGGAATGATCTCCTCCTTTATATATTGGGACTATGTTCGCGCTCTTCGGGATGCCCGGTATTTCTCCCGTGTCTAGTGATCGTCTCCATATCCAGTACAGGGGCTCAGCGATTGCATTCCTGCAGTTTTTGATCAGTGTGGCATTCCATTTATCCGGTCCTTACGCTGAGTGTGTTTTTAGTTTCCTTATGGCTTGTGTAAGATCATCCGTCGTAAAGTCGAACTCAGTTATATTTTCCCCTTGTGGTTCTTCTTCAAAGAACGCGTTTTTATCGCCTATCAATTTGTCAGTTTTTAGGATACTGAAAGATGATTCGTACTGAGCTTTTAATATTTCAGATACTTCTGTTAGATCATCAGATAAAGCACTGTTCTCGCTTTTTAAAGGTCCGATAGTCGCATGATTTTTCGACTTTCTTTTTGCGAAATTATAGAAGTACTTTGAGTTAGCCCTTATCGCTTCTATAACGTCGTCGTCTTCTTTTTCTGTATGCTTCTCGATTAGTTCCAGTTTATCATTTAATATTTTTCTGTTATCTTTAGAGTTACTTAATTTTACAGTCACTCTTTTTCTCTTTGGAAACAATGCCCTCTTTTTTCTCTCGAACCTGCTTCTCTTTCCTCTTTGTTGTATTTTTGGGACATGTTTTTCCACAATTTCTAACGTCTTCTCCTCGTCATTAGCATCTCCTCCGTTGTCTTGGCCTCGAAAATGGTTTTCCAATCTATTACAGTACTTCCGTTCTGGATGGCACATCTTCCCAGTTTATAGCTTTGGAGTGAAAATTAAAATTTCGAATTTGCTTCTTTCTGTTGTGCGTGTTCTTTCCTTTCCTGTTGCCTTTATATTAGTTGTTATTTCAATGATGTTGTGGTCCGATATCATAGTTGGGGATATTTCTACATTATCAATTTGATTACTGTTGTTTGTGAATACCAAATCTAGGCAATTGTTTTTCTTGTGTTTTCTGTTTTTTCTTGCGTTAACAAATTCATCAGCTAGAGCTAGTAGCATTTTCACCTGCCTGCTCCTGGTCTTCTCGTGTGCCTCTCTTGTCCTGGTGTATACATATATTTTTTCCGATCCTTTTATATTTCATGAATGGGAAATTAAAATCACCACAGAGAAAAATATTTGGGGTTGGAAAGAGTAGATCTTTTACCCAGTTTCTTACCTCTGTAATGGAATCTGAAAATTTTGAGGTTGGCGTGTTTGGGGGTGTGTACATTACTATTAGTACCATATTTAATTTTCAACTTTTGCTGCTACACATTCTACGTAGCTGTTTGAGGTACTTATAGTCATTTCTGCCATATGTCTTTCGCCTGTGTAGATAGCACATCCTCCTTTACGTCTCACTGTTCTGTCGGCTCGGAGGATGTTATAGTTGTCTATTTGTATTTCTTTTTTGTCAACACAGGACTCACAATTTTCACAGTTCGCATGGCAGTCCTTTAAATGAGTTTCCGTGACTCATGCAAAGTCTGTTCCGGTTTCTTGCATGAGTCCTTTCAGGTATAAAACTTTGTTCGTGGAATGGTTTGATTTAAGGCCCTGAATGTTGACTAGGATTATTATTTTTATTTTTTCTCTTTCGTTTTCGCATACAGGTGGTTCCGATTTGTTTTCCAATCGGGGTTCCGGTTTCGTTGCCTTGTGGTCCTCCGAGAATTTACTTCTTTTTATCTTTGTCGGTACCTGTTGTCCCGATAAAGCATGAAGTGCCTTTGTTCGTACTATCTGTCCGGTTCTCGGATTCCTATATTTGTCAGCTGGTTTTGTAATTGCTGGAGAGTACTTAGCAGCTGAATTGTGTTGGCTGCGTCTAAAAAATTGGCACTCTTCTTTGATGTTCGTTTTTTCTGTTCACTCGTTTCGTTCCTTTGAAAGTGGTGGTAACGGCATTTTTTTCCGTACTTGCAACTCCCATATCGTGCATAGGTGTTGCAGACCGTAAAATGGTGGAACTTGCATTTCTTATCAAATTTGCAGTATCCACTTGTGTAATGCGTGTTGCATAATGTGGGATGTGCATATATGCATTGCCCATCCCGATATTTGCAGTTCCCTTTCGCGTAGTATTTACATATATTTTCTACGCTTCCACTTCTTGTTTTCTTATTATTTTCAAAGTTCTTAATTTTGGTATTATCATTATTTTTCTTTGGCTGTTTATTTTCTACGTTTTTAGTTATTATCTCATTTCGGTCGTTGGACAGTTTGACTACCTCGCAACTTTCCCTTATTTCTTTTATTTTCTCCATGTCTCCGTTCCATATTATATTGGTCATATTGCTAATCGTTATTAAATTGTTGTTCGTTATTATGCTGTTATTCGTTAGTTCGTCCTCTCTTTCATCCACCCGGTTTTACATTGGGACCATTCCGGACCCTTGTCCCCCCATTATTTCATTCTTTTTTGTAACTTTCGAGTCTGCTACCTTCATTTCTTTAAAGACCGCGAAAGAATTTACAGTCTGTGTACATGCGCCACATAGAAATTTCATCCCCACGACCTGTTTCGCGTTCGAGACAAGAGTTATTTCCCTATCATTCCAATTAATGCAGATAAAGTCATGCAGTCGTTGACAGAAATCACACCTAATCGCCAAGTTTTCCGGTGTTTCCAGGTTGCACAAATTACAGATTAAGTGAGAATTTGGACCCACAGTCATGCTCTTCCTTAATTAGTGTAAAAAGAAATACCCACACAAATTCTTTCTATAGTTATTTATTTTTAGTTCTATTTCTTTCCTTTCGATAGTCGAGGGTTTTTCGGGGTTTTTCTGACCTTTGCGTTGTGTGTGTGTATATATATATATATATATATATTATATATATATATATATACACAAAAAGCATGATCGTGCTGCCTCATGGATGGAAAAGTTGGACTTTTGCATGGCACGTGGGCTTTCCATATATATATATATCAGCATGGATTCCGATCAGGTAGATCATACATATCTAACTAATAGAACACTACAACATATCCTAGATGCATTGGAAGGCAATGACAACTACGATGTCATATACCAGATTTTGCTAAAGCTTTTCGACAATGTTATCACGTATAATAGCACATAAATGAAATATGTGGGAATACAGCAAAGTGGGAAAATGATCTACAACTTCCTCAGAAACGCTACATGTCAAAATTCAAAGTATCTCTCATCAGATCGGAAGTACGCAGCTCAAAACCACATGGACAGTACTGTTCCCACTCCTGTTCATTCATTCTAACATACATGACAGCGGAGTAAACAGCACAGTATAGTAACTCCTTTGCACACGATACAAAGCTCAGCAAAAATCAGCGATGTTGAAGTTGAGCCTTGCGAGGGACGCGAACAAACTATACAATGGTCAGAAGAACAACATGACATTTACACCGAGAAAATTTCAGCTCTTGAAATATGGTAAAAAGAGGAACTTAAACAGCTGCATTTATGCTCCGATATAGACAGGAAATTCAGAGAGCACGAGCGATCGATCTGTGGTAAGCCCGATGATGCGAAATTCGAAACACAAATCAGATAGCGATAAATAAGCAAAAAGAGTCGCGGTACAGGTACTGAACGTTCAAAAGAAGGGACAAGACAGTAATGATTCCCGTGCAAAAAACACTGATTATACCAAACTTGAATACTGCTCTTTGACGTCCCCATATAAAAAGGGACACCTAATACACTAGAAGAAACGCAGACATTTCACAGCCAGATTGATGGCGAAAAGAACTCAACTACTGGGAAAGACTACTGTACGTAACTACTAATCTGTTAGTCCCTGGAAAAAGACAGAGAGAGGTACCATATCTACATATGGAAATGCTCGAAAAACTGGTACCAAACCTAAAACTAAACCCAATTACATTCAAACAACACTGGAAAATAGGAAAGGCAGAATGTGTAGTGTTCCCAAATTAAAGGCCCGACAAGGGACTTCCTCAACTCTGAAGGAAAATAGCTTGGTTGTCAGGAGGCCAAGAATTTTCAGCCAGCTTCCAAAGGACCTCAGAAACGTTACAGGGGTCAAAGTTGTAGTCTTCAAGAGAAGACTAGATGCCTGGCTCAGGACGGTACAAGATGAACCGGGCGTACATGGCTATGTACGATAGAGCGCGCAAGAAAGCAACTCTCTCCTCCACCAAGCCAGGTTATATATATATATATATATATATATATATCTCACATTATACGTATATAAAGCAGATGTTTTGATGCATATCTGGCAAATGATCAGCTAATGGGGTTGGGGCCCCGAAAAAAATCTTGTCTAGGGCCCCAAAAATGCTAGAAACGGCCCTGGGGGGAAGTCACATGAGCGCGTCATACCAAGCGTTAGTGATTCGTGCACGGGTTTGCTCCAACATGAAAGAGTCGTGAATGCTTGTATCCATTATTTTTCCAATACATGAAGTAATAACGGCTTTAATGTTTTATCGGAACCATACATCTTCATTCATTTTCTCCACACATTAAAACTCCGGCGCTCTATTTGAGAGAAACATGTGTCCATATATGTCCGTTTTGCTTAGCAAGTGATGCTCATCCCTAAACTATTAAAAACTCACATAAGCGAACCTCTTCATGATATACTGTATATGAACGTAATGCTAAAAATATTTCAGGCTGTCCAATGTTAGGGTGGATCGATTTTAGAGTTTTTTCGATTTCCATATTCTACTAGAGACAAAAACTTGCGCATGCATGAGAAAATAGCCTCTGCAAAATCTTAGCTTAATAGGTAATCATCTTCTGCCCCCGGCAGAGCGATGAAAATCATATTTTAGTGGTCAAAAACGTATTTTTCTTATAATTTTTAAAATATTTCAATATGCATCAAAATTATTCCTAATAACTATAAAGTCGATGAAAAAGACCTCATATGATCGTTTTTCCAAGCGCGTTGTCCTACGTTAATATCTTTTGCCCCCGGCAACGTCAAATGTTGAAAAAATAGGTAATTTATATACATATTTTCAGATCATATAGTTTTAGTTCAAGAACCAGAATCCCAGTACATGGGGCATTTCACTCCTGCATCAGGTTCTGTTCTGCCACTGCAATAACATCAGGTATCATCAACTTTCTAGAGACTAACAATATTAGCACGGACGACATTGTGGCTATCGGCTGTGATGGTACCGCAGTGAACACGGGTCGAAAGGGTGGAGCCATTCGTATGATTGAAATGAAACTACAAAGGCCAGTTCAGTGGATCATATGCCTATTACACGGTAATGAATTATCACTGCGACACCTCATTCAAGACTTGGACGGCAAAACAACTGGGCCAATGGGCTTTACTGGACCAGTTGGAAAACAACTGAACGACTGCGAAAAACTTCCAATTACAGAATTCGATGCCATTCCATCTCCCGACATTGACATAGATGATGCCGAGTTGAGCACTGACCAAAAATATTTGTTAGGCATTTACAGAGCAGTGTCGAGCGGTAGCTGCTCTTCAGCTCTCGCGGCTCGAAATCCAGGTAAGATGGCGCATTCCAGGTGGCTGACAACAGCAAATAGATTTCTGCGCCTCTATGTTTCAACCAGTGAACCCTCCAGCACCTTCAACGAAATTGTGCGATTCATTATGACAGTTTACGCACCAATTTGGTTTAAGATAAAGAAAAACTCCAGTTTCACTGAGGGCGCAAAACATTTTTTCGAAATGATGCGTCTCTCTCAGACCATGCCTCAAAGATCTAAGACAATCGCCAACAAAGTCCTCCGTAGAAATTCTTTCTTTGCTCACCCAGAAAATATTTTGATCTCCATGCTACATGCCGATGAGCAACACATAAGAGAATTGGGATGGAGAAGAATATTAAAAGCACGATCAAAACAATCACCAGCGGGGGAAATTCGAGCCTTCGCCATGCCTGAGCTGCTCTACGATAGTCAAAAGTATTACGAAATGATCAACTGGCAAACGGCTGAGGTGACCGAACCCCCCGTTACAAAAACAATACCTGATACCCGAATAAAAGAGTTTGTTGAGACGGAGACCAGCCTGATGGACTGATCCCACTATTCCCTTGTCATACTCAAGCGGTCGAGAGACTCATCAAATTAGTAACCGAAGCCTCTGCCAGTGTAAGTGGAATAGAAGAGAGGGACGGATTCATCCGCTCCCGTCTTCACTCCCGAACAAAAATTCCACGATTTGATTCTAAGAAAGGAAGGGTGGTTGGGGCTGGATAGGGTGGAACTCGACGTACAGCCACCTCCTCGTGGTGAGTTCTGGGTTGCTAATTTTATAAAATTAGCAAGCGAGGAGCTGTACTTAGTACTTATCGTACTTATAACATCGCATTAACGTAATTATAATCCACATTTAGACTTTTCTCGGGGACAGAAGATATTACTCTAGAGTCATAAAATTTTGCGCGTGTGTTATTTCATGCCTAAGCAACGATATAAATGCTATGGGAAATATATAAATGCATTATTTAAGACAAAGAGCCGATCTGAAAATATGTATATAAATTACCTATTTTTTCAACATTTGACGTTGTTGCCGGGGGCAAAAGATATTAACGTAGGACAACGCCTTGGAAAAACGATCATATGAGGTCTTTTTCATCGACTTTATAGTTATTAGGAATAATTTTGATGCATATTGAAATATTTTAAAAATTATAAGAAAAATACATTTTTGACCACTAAAATATGATTTTCATCGCTCTGCCGGGGGCAGAAGATGATTACATATTAAGCTAAGAATTTGCAGAGGCTATTTTCTCATGCATGCGCAAGTTTTTGTCTCTATTAGAATATGGAAATCGAAAAAATGTAAAATCGATCCACCCTACTGTCCATGGTAAGATTTATATTCTCAGCCGTAGGGTATGCGAACTCGGTGTGATGTAACATGACATAATACCGCTCGTCAAACCATTCAGCAACAAGGCTTACTACCCATACCCGTTGCTTCTCTTCTGCACGTGATGTTTCTTTCACTTCGCGGTGTATGTGTGCCTTCACACAGTTTAGCCCTACGATGTAGTCCATTACATCGTTTGAGCCACGAAAGCCCGCACTGCTCTCGCCAGAATACCCGTAGAGTATTTGGACCTCCTGCTCCTCAAACTTCACTCAGTTCAATATGGCCTTAAAAGCCTCAAAGGGAGGACCAGGGATTCTTTGAGTGTTCACCACATCTGCAGACTTTATCGAATACCACATCATGAATGTCGAGCACGCAATATCAAAGGTAGCCATTACTTTTTCCGTCTACGCGAGAATTCTTCAAAATACACGTCTGAGATCCAGGGCTTGTTGAGGTCAACTTCGCACGCAAGACAGAGATATGATCAGCTACTGGCCGGAGTCACGTGACCCCTTTGATCGGGCATACAGTGGGCAGTGCTTAGCCTTTTACTGTATACACACACACACACACACCCACGGAGAAAATGAAACGCTAATTGAAACAATTTATTTTAAATAAATAAACATATCATCAACAAATAATTAGTACCTAATCCATGGAATATATTCAAATACGCTAATAAATAAATAAACATATCGTTAACAAGTAAATAGACACATTATATATATACAGGGTGTCCGAACATTATCTGTACAATTTCATCTTTTAATAAAATTCTTGATAACACACGTAAAATTCTTAAACAAGATTATTTAGAATCTGTATTTTCAAAAGTTTATTTTATTAAAGTAACGTTGTTACAAACATTCGATATGTGCACCATTAGTGATTCGCAAAACATCCAATCGATACTCCAAATGTTGCCATGTACGCTGCAGCATATCCACATCAATTCGCTCAATAGCAGCTGTGATTCTTGCTTTTAAATCATCAATGTCTGTCACCCGCGTACATTTCTAAAAAACTTGTCAAAACGTGGGATCAGAAAACACTTAATGAGGTTCTCTGTAAAATGGGACAACACTGGAATTTCTACACTTCATGGTTGACGTTTAATAACAGCCAAAAATTGTACAGACAATTCTCGGACACCCTGTATATATATATATATATATATATATATATATATATATATATATATATATGCATACATATGTGTATATATATATTAGTGGTGGACCGGATATCCGCTTCCGCAAAATTTTACGTAAAGTATTAATTACAGTGTACAACAAATTTTCGGTTCAGAAAAACAACGGGAATAACATTCGGTCATTCTTAATATTTCGAGTGTGCTGATTCCAAATCTGAAAATAGTTTTTTTTCTATCACGTCAGGTTTTTTTGTAATGACTGCTTAAAATCTTCATACCAAAAAATACGAATATATTGATGAACAGATAAGCTTTATCATATGGAAGTTTAATTATTGCTATACTTCAACATATATGCACAAAATTACATAAAACTCTCGTATTATACTGTTTTCAACTCATTATTTGTATTTATGCTGACGTTTGTGTGATGCTTCTGGTTGGTCACGCTTTTAAATTCCAGCAGAACTCGGCCAGCATAGCAGGACTCCACTTCCCTTTGTATCGGCTCTCCATTGTGGCTATATCCTAGTGGAATCTCTCCCCGTGTTCATCGCTAACAGCAAATGCGTTTTCCGGAAAGAATGAGAGATGTGATTGCAAAAAGAATTTTCAATGACATCTTACATCCGAGACGTTAGTATGAGTTGATAAGTTGATCCACAAGTGCAGCATAGTTGCGTATTTAGTCTTTCCTAGTAGACCACTGCACACTTTTTTGAATGCACGCCAGGCTGCCAACTCAACCTCATCCATCACTGCTTCAAAGTGTTCGTCTAGCATGAGTTGGCGAATTTGAGGGCCGACGAATATGCCTTCTTTAATCTTGGCATCACTTATTTTTGGGAATTTTTCCTTTAGATATTTTAAGGCGGGCTTATCTTGTTTCAACGCCTTTGCAAATTGTTTCATCAGCCCTAGTTTTATGTGAAGTGGCGGCAAGATAACCTTTTCCTTTCGTACTAGTGGTTCGTGAATAACATTGTGAGATCCAGGTAAGGAATTGTCTCGCGGCGGCCATACTGAGCGTATGTAGTGTTCAGACCTTGCTTGGCTATCCCACTTGCATAGGAAACGCATATATTTCGTATAGCCAGTTTGCAGTCCATTAAGAATAGCCACAACCTTCAAATCTGCGCAGATAAGCCATTCATGTTCATTGTATTTTATACAGTCCAGAATAAAAGCAACATTGCCATACATTTCTCTCAAGATGACTGAATGAGCGATCGGAACAGAAGGTATTGTGTTCCCATTGTGTAGCAGTACACCCTCAACACTGTACAGAGATGCATCAATGAATAATCTCCACTGATTCGGTTCATAGCACAAACCCAGAGCATCGAACAGACCAAGTATATCAATGCAATAACAAAGATTGTTTTTCAATGTGAAATATTCCTGCAAATCCAAGGAGCGCTTTCGGAATGCTGTAATTTGTACGTCTTCTGCCAGCAGATTCCATTCTTGTAGACGTGAGGCCAGCAGTTCACTTTGTTGCTTGGTAAGTATTAAATCACGGACCAAATCATTGAGTTCAGGCTGCGTGATGAGGTGTTCCTTCCTGGACTCGACTTGAGCTTCATAGCATTCGCCGTCTGATTCTGACTTGTCAGAGTCTGTGTTATCGGTCGGCATTTCAGCTGGAGGACGAGGGATGGGTATATCTGTAGAATGTTCCACAGGAAGCATAGCAGAACGAAGATTTGGGTAGACTATAGCCTTTTTCTCTTTCCTCTTGCAACCTGTAATATGAGACAATAGACATTATTGACTACTTAAGATAACATAACTGTGTAATACATTATGCAGAGCAGGATATGCTAAAATGTGCTAAAAACAAATTTGACGTATATTCAGAAAAATAAAAGATTCAAACCTGTGATGTTCGTTAAGCAGAAATAGCAATCAGTTGAATGGTCCAGCGGCTCTCTCCATACCATTGGGATACCGAATCCTAGACTAGGACCGGTGCCTTTGAATCACGCAAATAACGAGCTTGTACATCTCACACAGCAGATATGAGGCGCCCAGTGCTTGTCCTGATCACCAACTTTGCATGCGAAGTATAATTCATAAAGCTTTTTCACATGGGAGTCAACTTCCTTTTATACTGTTTTAACGCTAATGTCCCACAAATATAACAAAAACTTCGTTACAAACCCACACCCCCTTGTTGCAAGGCACCCCATAGTGCCAGCCCCCACTCCCCTTTGTTGCAAGGCACCCCCAAAATGGGGGAGGGGGATGTTGCAACTTGGAGGCAAGCTGCAATGAACCTAACCTGAGAGAGAGGTGTTCGCCCGACAGCTGTCAGACGCATATGAAGACTTCAGCCGTGCCGCCGCTTTCTTATGGGGCCCTATTCAGTCAGTTGGCATCATCAGACAGTGCCTCCGGGCATCAGTTGACACTGTGTACATCTATACTGTTTCTGTGCGTCACGCGTTGGCACAGTGTACACACTGTTTATGTGCGTTAAAAGGAGCCGGGTTCGATCCCCGTGCGTCCTTCTGCGGTTGCAGGGTGCCCTAATGATCCGTGTTAAACCGTAGTACTAAGGTGGGCGTAAAGCACCGAACAATTCGTATCGGATGTTGAAGGTTCGAACAATTCGGACGGAAAGCCGAAACGTGCCTATATATGAAATTTCCGGAAAAAAGTTCATCTAAAAATCGTGTAGGCACTTCCCCGTTTAAAAGTAGGTCTAAGGTGGGGTGTAAAACGCCGAACAATTCGTACGGAAAAAATAAAAAATAAAAAATCGGGCTCGAGACCGGCACAGGGTGCCAGCCAGAGAACAATTCGTACGAGATGTTAAAACTTTGAACAAATCGGGCGGAAAAAATGCCAGACCCTGTTATAGCAACACTCGATCATTTCGTTTATATATATATATATATATATATATATATATATATATCGCCTTTCCAGCCCACTCCTCCCGTTTCAAATATATATATATATATATATATATATATATATATATATATATATATATATATATTTGTTCATTTCTTTGGACAAAGCTATTCTCACCTTTCCACAATTTGAATACATGCGATAAAAAGCCAACCATTCTGAACTTATACTACATATATACAGTTATATTTATCATCTTTCACATTTAAAAATAAAGTTTGAAACATCTGCTTCTTCCACAACTCGTTGTTTTTATCTACTGAACTAATATATATATATATATATATATATATATATATATATATATATATATATATATATATAGGGTGAACCAAATGTAGGTGGACAGTAAATGATAACGTTTATTTTGAGAATACATATTTAATTTTTTTGTATACTATAATACAAAATAAAATTTAAATAAATTTAGTTATAATATTTAATATAATATAACACAAACACCATAGTTATAATGAACACCATAGTTATAATATAATATAACACAAACCATATTCAACCTACTGTCCACCTACTTTTGGTTCACCGTGTATATATAATATATATATATATATATATAAAATATATATATAATATATATATATATATATATATATATAATATATATATATATATATATATATATATATATATATATATATATATATATATATATATATATATATATATATAATATATATAAATATATATAATATATATATATATATATAAATATATATATATAAAATGTTATAATGTTATAATGTTTCAGACCAACAAAGACCCTAGGATCCACTCATGGCTGGTCTACCTAACTGTGTTCGTAATTGTTTATGTCCTCCGTGGTGGCGGAGGGGACCTACAATTGTACGTGGGTTCCGAACCACAAGAACATAAGAAATTTATGTAAACTTTCTGTACACTGTGTACATTGGCAACGACCAATTTAGCAAAACTAATTAATTATCGATTTAAAACTAAAGATAGAATCTCTGGATCCAGAGGATCACGTCATAATAGACTACTATCCACAAATATGTTACACTCTATATCTATTTATAACTGACATGCAAATATATCAGATCCAGAGAATCCAGTCAATTTCATTACGGTATCCATCAATACTAGTACCTTGTCACGAAAAATAAGTCACGGTCCATATCGATTGTGGACCAAGTCAAAATTTACAACCATATACATTACAATATATACACTTACGAGGAAAAGTGTAGGTGTGGCTGTAAAGACTGTAGTAATGTAGAAATGTGTGTGCACCCATCTTGGGTCTCCCATTTAAAGGTGTTTGTGGGGCAAGTGAAGATCATGAGTTTTTCAATACCTCACAGTACTATGGGGGGCACCGCTCAGCAGAGGAATCTCTTTAAATGAGGTGTGTAAGGACAGAGAGTATCCCCTAACCCAAGACGCTGCCTCCCTATATCCCACAACACTTGTGTTGAGCTGTGGGATCTATCCCCACAAAGCCTTAATTTTACTACCTTAAACTATACCCAATCTATCAACATATGCGTCTAATCGATTTTTAAACATGTTTATAGACGTGCTACTAATTACTTCTACCGGGAAACTATTCCAGCTATTTACTATTCTATGCGTAAAAAAGTTTTTCGCAACTGCTGTCTCGAACCTTCTACTTGTCAACTTACACCCGTTATTTCTAGTCCTATTATATAGAGAAATTTCGAAAAAGCTATCTCTATCTACGTTATCGAACCCATTCATAATTTTGAAAACCTGGATTAGATCACCCCTTAACCTCCTAGTCTCGAGTGTTGTCAATTTTAACTCCTTAAGCCTATCCTCGTACGACTTTGACCTAAGCGACGGAATCATCTTAGTTGTCCGTCTTTGAACTCTTTCGATTTTGTCTACATCTTTGCGCATATGCGGATTCCAAAATTGGACCTCGTACTATAAATGGGGTCTAACTAATGATTTATAAAGTGGAACTATAATATCGCGCGATTTGTACTCAAAATTTCGAGCTATAAAACCTAACACTTTGTTCGCCTTATTGACCGCTGCTGTACTTTGTTTCGCTACTTTTAAATCACTAGTGACTATAACTCCTAAATCTTTTTCCTGCTCTACGCTTGTTAAATCTTTCCCTGACATACTATACGCAAAATTACCGTTACACGAACCTATATGCAAAATTTTGCACTTATCCACGTTAAATCTCATTTGCCATGTGACTGACCAATCAACGATTTTATTCAGATCTTCCTGAATTTTACCTCTATCTTCGTCATTAATCGCCCTACCACCCAGCTTCGTGTCATCCGCAAACTTTGAAACTGTACCGACTAGGCCGACATCTAAATCGTTAATATATATAAGAAAAAGCAAGGGGCCCAATACAGAACCCTGAGGAACGCCACTCGCTACATTAGCCCAACACGACTCCGCTCCATCAACGACCACCCTCTGTTTCCTACCTCGCAACCACTCTTCTATTAAATTTATTACTACACCCCTGATTCCATGAGCCTTAGTTTTTTCAATGAGTCTTTTGTGCGGCACGGTGTCAAACGCTTTTTGAAAATCTAAATACACTACATCAACCGCCCGATGTCTATCGTAAACGTCAACCACGCTTTGGAAAAATTCTAAAAGATTAGTTAAGCAAGATTTGTTTCGCCTAAATCCGTGCTGCGTATTTCTAACTAGCTTACGGAATTCTAAGTGTTCGACTGTACTCTCCCTAATTATTAATTCCAGTAGCTTACCTACAACAGACGTTAAACTGATTGGCCTATAATTTCCCGCCGCACTTTTATCGCCTTTCTTAAAGATAGGTGTTACGTTTGCTAACTTGAAATTATCTGGTACGCACCCCTCAGAAATAGACGCATTAAAAATCTTTGTTAGCGGCACAACAATGCTATCTTTTAATTCTTTTAGTTGTATGGGATATATGGAATCCGGCCCCGGTGATTTACGCGTTTTCATTTTATCAATATAGCGCATTACCTCCCCTTCACTAACGACAATATTATCCAAAATATTACCATTATCAAAAGGTATTATGTCTATGACCGTAGGGATATTCGTTACATCTTCTATAGTAAAAACTGACGTAAAAAATTCGTTTAGCAAGGTAGCCATTTCCTTGTTTTCAGAAACTAGTTCTCCTTTTACATTTTTCAATGGACCCAAGACACTTTTTACTGGATTTCTATTATTGACGTATTGAAAGAATCGCTTGGGGTTTTCTTTACCGTCACGAGGTATGGAGATTTCAAATTCGCGCTTGGACTTTTTTATTACACTTTTCGCTTCACGCCTCAGAGAGATGTAGTTGTTTCGTAACAACAAATTGTTTTTATCGCATTTATGTTGCCTATAAGCCCTATCTCTACTCTTTATAATGTCTCCTACTCTAGAAGTAAACCACAAGGGCTTGTTGTTTACTTTCGCACGCTTAATTTTGTACGGTACACATTCCTCATTTATAGTCCTAAATACTGTTTCAAACGATTCCCACATTAGTTTTGCGTTGGAGTTCCCCATCACGTTTTCCAAATTGACGTGTGACAATTTATCTCGAAATTTACAAAAGTCTGCGTGCTGGAAGTTAGGAATTTTAGTCGAGTTAGTTGGTTTCGAGTGACTTACTGAGAGGACAAACTCTACCATATTGTGATCGCTATTGCTTAACGGTTCTATTACTTGAAGATCAGTAATTAGCCTATCATCCGTAGTTATTACTAAATCTAAAATACTGTCCAACCTCGTAGGTTCCCCAACCTTTTGACTAAGAAAGCTATCCTCGAGAAAATTAACTAAACGATTACCTTCCGCGTCTCCCTGCATTGTATTGTAATTCACGTTGGCGCAATTAAAGTCACCCATAACTAAGGCCTGCTCACTACCGATTATTCTCTTTAGTTCACGATATAACGCTTCGTCCGTATCACCTGTTTGATTAGGGGGCCTATATATAACCGCAACAAGTTTGAAATCGTTCAATTTAAGTTCTGCTATAGTCGAATCTATTAGTTCTGGAATTGTGCTTTACTTCTATAACGTTCGCAATATTATCTTTGATATACAACATAACCGCCTCCTCCCCTACCTATTCTGTTTTTAACAAAAAGTCTATAACCTCTAATTTGATACTCCCCTACAAAGTCACGTGTTTCAGTGCTAAGCCACGATTCGTTTATCGCAATTAAATCATCGTCTTTAGAAGCAATTAAAGAAAAAAATTCATTTATTTTATTTCGTAGGCTACGAGCATTTAAGGATATAACCTTCAAATTGCTTGCAATTACAACACCTTCGCGAGCGCAGGGGAAACTTGTAGAATTTACGCTGGGACCGTTCGAGTTACGGCAGCCTGAAAAGAAGAGACAGTATTATGAAATAGTATTCCTAAACGCGCAGCTCCTACGTCATTAAGATGAAGTCCATCTTCGAGGAACAAGTCCCTCCTGCCGTAGAAACTGTTCCAAAAATTCGCATAATGCACTCCTTCCTGTTGGCAAAGAGACTTTAGGTTATTGTTAATATAGGTCGCCTTGCTGTAGAAATCGTTACGTTGGATAATTCGAGGAAGTATACCTGTTAAGACAATCTTATTAGTTTTCTCCTTTAGTCGCTCTATTAAGTCCCTGTACCTAGCCAGCAGTTCTTCCGATCTAGAATTTAAAACGTTATTATTACCGACATGAATAACATACGTTGTGTCCTCGGCGTTACCGTCTGTAAAATGGTCAACACTATTAGTTATATCCTCCACCCTTGCACCAGGGTAGCAGTAACGGCGCCTACGACGAGGGTTTCTCCCACAGAATTCCTCGAGCTGCATCGAACAATGGAATCGCCAACGAGTCGTATTTCCGGTTCATCAGCATCTTCGAAACCTAAAACAGAAAACTTATTGCTTATTATTACTGGTAGACAAGTCTTTGCTTTTCGAAATAGGGCTCTATTTCGCACTCGAACGAAGGGTTGGGAACTAGGGGAAGAGAGAGGGCTATTAATACTATTTATATTATTAGTAGAAACTGAGGCAGGAGGGGTCGGAACTGGAGTCTCAAGGGAATCCAATTTTGCCGTCAGAAGCATCACGCTTTCTTGAAGCCTCACCCTGGCCTCCCTCTCACGGTCTAATTCGTTCCTCAGGACTTCCATGCTTGAGCACCACCTGCAAACTAATTGTTCATTATAATTAGCCATTGTAAACGCGTAAGCGGCAAATTTCCCTTCACAGCGACTGCAAGTACTTGACGGGGGTGCCATGCTTTTAATTAGTTAAAAAACAAAAAAACACAAAACGAGCGTTTGGAAATTAATAAATTACAACGTAGGTCTACCGCGTGCTTATTGTGCCGTCACCTGCGAAGACCTGCAAAATTGTTCTTGAAACGCAGAAACAGGTTCTTGTAACACAATTTTATGCTAAATGAATATATAATTAAGCTACCGACGAAAGAAATGTTAAAGAAAAAGTATTAAATGAAACTTATCTGGTCGCTGTTTACTGACTTAATCCTTTTTTTTCCTACGGTAGGTGACCTTTTTGGAGGTCAGGTAGTGTGTGAAGGAAAAATGAACCTTAAGAAAACACGTTTCTGATAGATTTGAAAAACAACAAAGGCAAACCAAGGGAATTTCAACCTTATGACTGCAGGTTTTCTGATTGATTTGAAAAACAAACAAGGCATTAGCCTTGGTTTGATCAAATAATATAGTACTGAATAACGTCAATAAATGAAATATATTCGTTAATGAATGATTAGTAGCACGAAGTAATTTAGTTAAGAATGCACGGAACACTTTTTTTTTTAAAACACTTCAACGAAAACCACTTATTCAATTGATACACTTGACACTCGATAAAACACGTCTGTTCACAAGGAAAGACTGATCACAACTCGAAAATGTATATATTTGTATATATATATATAAATATATATATAAATGTATATATATACCGGGTGTTTCAAAAGTCCCTCACTAATTTGATTTTCAATTTTCTTTGCAGCTAATCGACCAACGACGTTCATCTTGTGGTAAACTCTTACTCAGTAGTTGAGAATTTTTTTGAGTCTACATTTGAAGTTTTGCTCCGTTTTCTTCTGCTCTAGAGCAGAGGTGTAAAATCGCTGCATGGCAGGAGGTTTTTCAATCTGTGGTCGAAGTGCAGCGACGATTCCGGGCAGTCTACGGACAGCATTATGCACCGGATAGGAACACCATCGTCGCCACCCACCGGAAGTTTATGGAGACCGGATCCGTTAAGGACAAACCACGATCAGGAAGACCTCGAAGTGGGCGGAGTGAGGAGAATGTCGAAACTGTCCGTGAGGCGTTTACTCAGAGTCAAGGAAAGTCCATTCGGCGAGCTGCTGCGGAACTGAACATCAGCGCGACATCTATCCAACGGATTTTGCGGCGTAGTCAAGCTGTATCCGTACAAGATCCAGGTGGTTCAGAAGCTGGAACCTCAAGACTACGATTGCCGGGTGGAGATGTGTGAGACACTGCTGCATCACTACGAAAGAGACCCATCGATCCTGGAGCACATGTGGTTCAGCGACGAAGCTCTCTTCCACCTTTCTGGTCGCGTCAATCGGCACAACACCCGCATCTGGGGAACTCACAATCCTGCGGAGATTGGTCGTCTGGTGTGCCATCTCCTCAGCTGGGCTGATTGGTCCGTTCTTCTTCCGGGATCAAGATGGAAATTCCGTGAACGTCAACGGAGACAATTACCTTCGTATGCGTCAGGAGTTCTGCATCCCCCAACTGTCAGCTGTAGCTGACATGCAAGAAGTCATTTCCCAGGAAGACGGTGCCCCTGCTCATTACTCGCGTGAGGTTCGCTTATTTCTGAATAAGCAGTTCCCGGATCGGTGGATTGGTCGCCGTGGTCCCATCGAATGGGCTGCTCGCTCGCCAGATCTTACCCCATGCGACTTCTTTTTGTGGGGCTACATTAAGAGCAAAGTGTACGCCACCAAGCCGCGAGTCCTCCCCACACTAGAAGAACGGATCAGGAATGCGTGTGCTTCTGTTACTCCCGAAATGTTGTCCAATGTCGGCCAAGAATGCGTAAAACGGTGGCTCGCTTGTTTCGAAAAAGACGGTGCCCACGTTGAGGTGTACCAGTGACTTTCCAGTAGACTTATGAAGCCAAGTTTGATGCCCCAAAATTCTCATGAATCGTAGACTCAGCAACCAAATTGTCATTTGGTTCCTCTTGTAATTGCTATTTTAATAAAATTTTAAAAATGAATGGGACTTTTGAAACACCCTGTATATATATTATATATAAATATAAAAATACATATATAAATATAAAAATATATATATATATATATATATATATATATAAATATATATATATATATATATATATATATACATATACATATATATATATATATAAAACCTCGTTCGCATTTTAAAATCGCAAACATCTGATGGTTTATCGAATGTTCTCGGTTTATGATTTGTATGAAGATATACATTTAAATTATACTGATCAGTTCATCACACATATTTGCCATTACCTGTTCTAGCGCGCTCAAATTACCCCAATATCAATGATATTGGACCCTTGCTCATGCTCTCTCTCAAGCCCCTGCTGACATCATTTCAGTTCGCGCGATATCGTGTTCAGTGTTACAGTAATTCACAAACTCATTGTTTTTATGTACTCCTTCTGCCCGAATATCATCTACTTTCAAAGTCTCATATATATATATATATATATATATATATACACACACATTATTTCTATCAGCAAATCTGTGCGGAATTTACAGGATATGATGAGATCTCTCTCTACCCCTCCCCCCCACACTCCGTCTCTCTCGCTCTCTCTCGAATACAAGATCGAAAATGAAATCGTTTTCCCGTCTCTCCACGAATCGGAACCCTTGGCACTCACCAGATTTCACAGGGCAACCATACACATCCCTGTCGGGCGGCTCCCAGGACTTCTGTTTGGCTGCTATGCAGGCCTACGCGTCAAGCTCCACCCAAAATTACCGCTAGCCAATAGGAAGCTCACGAACGTGATTTGTGAGTTGGTCACAGGCCCCCTTATAAAGGAGAGTTTCGACTCAGAGCCTCAGTACGTACATTTACCGCTAGTGCCTTATACATCATGAGTCAATTATCTTTGTACAATTCCCCCGATCTGATTGGGGAAGACTTATACGCTGACACAGCGCTCCACCTCTTCAATGCTATAGATCGGGGTGAACTTTTATCAATACAGTGTGTTGCCGAAAATTGTGGTGAAATGCAAGAACCGTTCAATGAAGACTGTTGAAATGTGAGTAACTTATAAGTACCTAACCTAACTTTATTCAGAGTTTTCCTACAACGTAAAAATTAATCCCATTGTTTTAATTATTGTCTGTTCCCTCATTTATATTATATATATATATATAATATATATATATATATATATATATATATATATATATATATATATATATATGTGTATATATATATATATGGTGGAGCTTTAATAATATTTTTCTCGATAATTTAAAGATGTATTTTTTCTCGTTAAAATCGACAATACAAAAAAATTAATCCCATTGTTTTAATTACCTACAATTTTACGTGGGTTACGAACCACAAAGAACATAAGAAATTTCTACAGTGGGCACACTAGGGGCCACTTCGGCCCATCGAGGTGGCTCCACTATGTAAAAACTGCCTGTACATTGGCGACAACCAGTTTTTACAAAACTAATTAATTATCAATTTAAAACTAATTAATTATCAATTTAAAACTAAAGGTAGAATCTCTGGATCCAGAGGATCAAGTCATAATAGAATACTATCCACAAATATGTTACACTCTATTCTATTTATAACTGACATGCAAACATATCAGATCCAAGAATCCAGTCAATTTCATTACGGTATCCATCAATACCAGTACCTTGCCAACCAAAAATAAGTCACGGTCCATATCAATTGTGGACCAAGTCACAATTTACAGCCATATACATTACAATATATATACTTAGGAGGAAAGTGTAGGTGTGGGTGTAAAGACTGTACAGTAATGTAGAAATGTGTGTGCACCCATTTGGGTCTCCCATTTAAAGGTGTTTGTGGGGCAAGTGAAGATCATGAGTTTTCAATACCTCACAGTACTATGGGGGGCACCGCTCGGCAGAAGAATCTCTTTAAATGGTGTGTGTAAGGACAGGGAGTATCCCCTAACCCAAAATGCTGCCTCCCTATATCCCACAACACTTGTGTTGAGCTGGGGGACCTATCACCTAAATGTACATAATATATATGAAATAAACTAGTCCCATTCATGAAATAAAAATGGGCTTAAACTATACCCAATCTATCAACATATGTGTCTAATCGATTTTTAAACATGTTTATAGACGTGCTACTAATTACTTCTACCAGCAAACTATTTCAGCTATTTACTATTCTATGCGTAAAAGTTTTTGGCAACTGCTGTCTCGAACCTTCTACTTGTCATCTTTCACCCATTATTTCTAGTCCTATTATATCGAGATATAATTCATATTCATAATTTTGAAAACCTGGATTAGATCACCCCTTAGCCTCCTAGTCTCGAGTGTAGTCAATTTTAACTCCTTAAACCTATCCTCGAACGACTTTGACCTAAGCGACGGAATCATATTAGTTGCTCGTCTTTGAACTCTCTCGATTTTGTCTATATCTTTGCGCATATGCGGATTCCAAAATTGAATCGCATACTCCAAATGGGGTCTAACTAATGATTTATAAAGAGGAACTATAGTATCGCGCGATTTGTACTCAAAATTCCGAGCTATAAAACCTAACACTTTGTTCGCTTTATTGACCGCTGCTGTACTTTGTTTCGCTTCTTTTTAATCACCAGTGACTATAACACCTAAATCTTTTTCCTGCTCTACGCTTATCAACGCTTTCCCTGACATACTATACACAAAATTACCGTTACGCGAACCTATATGTAAAATTTTGCACTTATCGACGTTAAATCTCATTTGCCATGTGACTGACCAATCAACGATTTTGTTCAGATCTTCCTGCATTTTACCTCTATCTTCATCATTAATTGCCCACCACCCAACTTCCTGTCATCCGCAAACTTTGAAACTATACTGTCTAGGCCGACATCTAAATCGTTAATATATATAAGAAAAAGCAAGGGGCCCAATATAGAACCCTGAGGAACGCACTCGCTACATTAGCCCAAAACGACTCCGCTCCATCAACGACCACCCTCTGTTTCCTACCTCGCAACCACTCTTCTATTAAATTTATTACTACACCCCTGATTCCATGAGCCTTAGTTTTCTCAATGAGTCTTTTGTGCGGTACGGTGTCAAACGCTTTTTGAAAATCTAAATACACTACATCAACCGCCCGATGAAAATCGTAAACGTCAACCACGCTTTGGAAAATTCTAAAAGATTAGTTAAGCAAGATTTGTTTCGCCTAAAACCTTGCTGCGTATTTCTAACTAAATTATGCAATTCTAAGTGTTCGACTATACGATCCCTAATTATTGATTCCAGTAGTTTCCTACAACAGACGTTAAACTGATTGGCGTATAATTTACCGCCCACCTTTATCGCCTTTCTTAAAGGGAGGTGTTACGTTTGCTAACTTGAAATTATCTGGTACGCACCCTCTCAGAAATAGACGCATTAAAAATCTTTGTTAGCTTCACAACAATGCTATCTTTTAATTCTTTTAGTTGTACGGGATATATGGAATCCGGGCCCGGTTGATTTACGCGTTTTCATTTTATCAATATCGCGCATTACCTCCCCTTCACTAACCACAATATTATCCAAAATATTACCATTATCAAAAGATATTATGTCTATGACCGTAGGGATATTCGTTGCATCTTCTACAGTAAAAACTGACGTGAAGAATTCTTTTAGCAAGGTAGCCATTTCCTTGTTTTCAGAAACTAGATCTCCGTTAACATTTCCAACGGCCACAAGAACTTTTTACTGTATTTCTATTGTTGACGTATTGAAAGAATAGCTTGGAGTTTTCTTTACCGTCACGAGCTATGGAGATTTCAAATTCGCGCTTGGGGTTTTTCTTTACCGTCACGAGATATGGAGATTTCAAATTCGCGCTTGGACTTTTTTATTACACTTTCGCTTCACGCCTTAGAGATATGCAGTTGTTTCGTAACCACAAATTGCCTTTATCGCACTTACGTAGCCTATAAGCCCTATCTCTACTCTTTATAATGTCTCCTACTCTGGGAAGTAAACCACAAGTGCTTGTTATTTACTTTCGCACGCTTAATTTTGTACGGTACACATTCCTCATTTATTGTCCTAAATACTGTTTCAAACGATTCCCACATTAGTTTTGCGTTGGTTCCCCATTACTTTTTCCCAATTGGCGTGTGACAATTTATTTCAAAATTTACAAAAGTCTCCTTGGTGGAAGTTAGGAATTTTAGTCGAGTTAGCTGGTTTCGAGTGACTTACTGAGAGGACAAACTCTACCATATTTTGATTGCTATTGCTTAACGGTTCTATTACTTGAAGATCAGTAATTAGCCTATCATCCGTAGTTATTACTAAATCTAAAATACTGTCCAACCTCGTAGGTTCCCCAACCTTTTGAATAAGAAAGCTATCCTCGAGAAAATTAACTAAACGATTACCTTCCGCGTCTCCCTGCATTGTATCGTAATTCACGTTGGCGCAATTAAAGTCACCATAACTAAAGCTTGCTCACTACCTATTATTCTCTTTAGTTCACGGTATAACGCTTCGTCCGTATCACCTGTTTGATTAGGGGTCCTATATATAACCGCAACAAGTTTGAAATCGTTCAATTTAAGTTCTGCTATAGTCGAATCTATTAGTTCTGGAATTGTGTGCTTTACTTCTATAACGTTCGCAATATTATCTTTGATATACAACATAATACCGCCTCCTCCCCTACCTATTCTGTTTTTAACAAAAAGTCTATAACCTCTAATTTGATACTCCCCTACAAAGTCACGTGTTTCAGTGCTAAGCCACGATTCGTTTATCGCAATTAAATCATCGTCTTTAGAAGCAATTAAAGAAAAAAATTCATTTATTTTATTTCGTAGGCTACGAGCATTTAAGGATATAACCTTCAAATTGCTTGCAATTACAACACCTTCGCGAGCGCAGGGGAAACTTGTAGAATTTACGCTGGGACCGTTCGAGTTACGGCAGCCTGAAAAGAAGAGACAGTATTATGAAATAGTATTCCTAAACGCGCAGCTCCTACGTCATTAAGATGAAGTCCATCTTCGAGGAACAAGTCCCTCCTGCCGTAAAACTGTTCCAAAAATTCGCATAATGCACTCCTTCCTGTTGGCAAAGAGACTTTAGGTTATTGTTAATATAGGTCGCCTTGCTGTAGAAATCGTTACGTTGGATAATTCGAGGAAGTATACCTGTTAAGACAATCTTATTAGTTTTCTCCTTTAGTCGCTCTATTAAGTCCCTGTACCTAGCCAGCAGTTCTTCCGATCTAGAATTTAAAACGTTTATTATTCCGACATGAATAACATACGTTGTGTCCTCGGCGTTACCGTCTGTAAAATGGTCAACACTATTAGTTATATCCTCCACCCTTGCACCAGGGTAGCAGTAACGGCGCCTATGACGAGGGTTTCTCCCACAGAATTCCTCGAGCTGCACTCGAACAATGGAATCGCCAACGAGTCGTATTTCCGGTTCATCAGCATCTTCGAAACCTAAAACAGAAAACTTATTGCTTATTATTACTGGTAGACAAGTCTTTGCTTTTCGAAATAGGGCTCTATTTCGCACTCGAACGAAGGGTTGGGAACTAGGTGAAGAGAGAGGGCTATTAATACTATTTATATTATTAGTAGAAACTGAGGCAGGAGGGGTCGGAACTGGAGTCTCAAGGGAATCCAATTTTGCCGTCAGAAGCATCACGCTTTCTTGAAGCCTCACCCTGGCCTCCCTCTCACGGTCTAATTCGTTCCTCAGGACTTCCATGCTTGAGCACCACCTGCAAACTAATTGTTCATTATAATTAGCCATTGTAAACGCGTAAGCGGCAAATTTCCCTTCACAGCGACTGCAAGTACTTGACGGGGGTGCCATGCTTTTAATTAGTTAAAAAACAAAAAAAACACAAAACGAGCGTTTGGAAATTAATAAATTACAACGTAGGTCTACCGCGTGCTTATTGTGCCGTCACCTGCGAAGACCTGCAAAATTGTTCTTGAAACGCAGAAACAGGTTCTTGTAACACAATTTTATGCTAAATGAATATATAATTAAGCTACCGACGAAAGAAATGTTAAAGAAAAAGTATTAAATGAAACTTATCTGGTCGCTGTTTACTGACTTAATCCTTTTTTTTCCTACGGTAGGTGACCTTTTTGGAGGTCAGGTAGTGTGTGAAGGAAAAATGAACCTTAAGAAAACACGTTCTGATAGATTTGAAAACAACAAAGGCAAACCAAGGGAATTTCAACCTTATGACTGCAGGTTTTCTGATTGATTTGAAAAACAAACAAGGCATTAGCCTTGGTTTGATCAAATAATATAGTACTGAATAACGTCAATAAATGAAATATATTCGTTAATGAATGATTAGTAGCACGAAGTAATTTAGTTAAGAATGCACGGAACACTTTTTTTTTAAAAACACTTCAACGAAAACCACTTATTCAATTGATACACTTGACACTCGATAAAACACGTCTGTTCACAAGGAAAGACTGATCACAACTCGAAAATGTATATTTTGTATATATATATATAATATATATATAAATGTATATATATATATATTATATATATAAATATAAAAATATATATAAATATAAAAATATATATATATATATATATAATATATATATAATATATATAATATATACATATACATATATATATATATATAAAACCTCGTTCGCATTTTAAAATCGCAAACATCTGATGGTTTATCGAATGTTCTCGGTTTTCCATGATTTGTATGAAGATATACATTTAAATTATACTGATCAGTTCATCACACATATTTGCCATTACCTGTTCTAGCCGCTCAAATTACCCCAATATCAATGATATTGGACCCTTGCTCCATGCTCTCTCTCAAGCCCCTGCTGACATCATTTCAGTTCGCGCGATATCGTGTTCAGTGTTACAGTAATTCACAACTCATTGTTTTTATGTACTCCTTCTGCCCGAATATCATCTACTTTCAAAGTCTCATATATATATATATATATATATATATATATATATATACACACACATTATTTCTATCAGCAAATCTGTGCGGAATTTACAGGATATGATGAGATCTCTCTCTACCCCTCCCCCCCACACTCCGTCTCTCTCGCTCTCTCTCGAATACAAGATCGAAAATGAAATCGTTTTCCCGTCTCTCCACGAATCGGAACCCTTGGCACTCACCAGATTTCACAGGGCAACCATACACATCCCTGTCGGGCGGCTCCCAGGACTTCTGTTTGGCTGCTATGCAGGCCTACGCGTCAAGCTCCACCCAAAATTTACCGCTAGCCAATAGGAAGCTCACGAACGTGATTTGTGAGTTGGTCACAGGCCCCCTTATAAAGGGAGAGTTTCGACTCAGAGCCTCAGTACGTACATTTACCGCTAGTGCCTTATACATCATGAGTCAATTATCTTTGTACAATTCCCCCGATCTGATTGGGGATGAAGACTTATACGCTGACACAGCGCTCCACCTCTTCAATGCTATAGATCGGGGTGAACTTTTATCAATACAGTGTGTTGCCGAAAATTGTGGTGAAATGCAAGAACCGTTCAATGAAGACTGTTGAAATGTGAGTAACTTATAAGTACCTAACCTAACTTTATTCAGAGTTTTCCTACAACGTAAAAATTAATCCCATTGTTTTAATTATTGTCTGTTCCCTCATTTATATTATATATATATATATATATATATATATATATATATATATATATATGTGTATATATTATATATGGTGGAGCTTTAATAATATTTTTCTCGATAATTTAAAGATGTATTTTTTCTCGTTAAAATCGACAATACAAAAAAATTAATCCCATTGTTTTAATTACCTACAATTTTACGTGGGTTACGAACCACAAAGAACATAAGAACATAAGAAATTTCTACAGTGGGCACACTAGGGGCCACTTCGGCCCATCGAGGTGGCTCCACTATGTAAAAACTGCCTGTACATTGGCGACAACCAGTTTTTACAAAACTAATTAATTATCAATTTAAAACTAATTAATTATCAATTTAAAACTAAAGGTAGAATCTCTGGATCCAGAGGATCAAGTCATAATAGAATACTATCCACAAATATGTTACACTCTATTCTATTTATAACTGACATGCAAACATATCAGATCCAAGAATCCAGTCAATTTCATTACGGTATCCATCAATACCAGTACCTTGCCAACCAAAAATAAGTCACGGTCCATATCAATTGTGGACCAAGTCACAATTTACAGCCATATACATTACAATATATATACTTAGGAGGAAAGTGTAGGTGTGGGTGTAAAGACTGTACAGTAATGTAGAAATGTGTGTGCACCCATTTTGGGTCTCCCATTTAAAGGTGTTTGTGGGGCAAGTGAAGATCATGAGTTTTCAATACCTCACAGTACTATGGGGGGCACCGCTCGGCAGAAGAATCTCTTTAAATGGTGTGTGTAAGGACAGGGAGTATCCCCTAACCCAAAATGCTGCCTCCCTATATCCCACAACACTTGTGTTGAGCTGGGGGACCTATCACCTAAATGTACATAATATATATGAAATAAACTAGTCCCATTCATGCAATAAAAATGGGCTTAAACTATACCCAATCTATCAACATATGTGTCTAATCGATTTTTAAACATGTTTATAGACGTGCTACTAATTACTTCTACCAGCAAACTATTCCAGCTATTTACTATTCTATGCGTAAAGGTTTTTGGCAACTGCTGTCTCGAACCTTCTACTTGTCATCTTTCACCCATTATTTCTAGTCCTATTATATTGAGATATAATTCATATTCATAATTTTGAAAACCTGGATTAGATCACCCCTTAGCCTCCTAGTCTCGAGTGTAGTCAATTTTAACTCCTTAAACCTATCCTCGAACGACTTTGACCTAAGCGACGGAATCATATTAGTTGCTCGTCTTTGAACTCTCTCGATTTTGTCTATATCTTTGCGCATATGCGGATTCCAAAATTGAATCGCATACTCCAAATGGGGTCTAACTAATGATTTATAAAGAGGAACTATAGTATCGCGCGATTTGTACTCAAAATTCCGAGCTATAAAACCTAACACTTTGTTCGCTTTATTGACCGCTGCTGTACTTTGTTTCGCTTCTTTTTAATCACCAGTGACTATAACACCTAAATCTTTTTCCTGCTCTACGCTTATCAACGCTTTCCCTGACATACTATACACAAAATTACCGTTACGCGAACCTATATGTAAAATTTTGCACTTATCGACGTTAAATCTCATTTGCCATGTGACTGACCAATCAACGATTTTGTTCAGATCTTCCTGCATTTTACCTCTATCTTCATCATTAATTGCCCCACCACCCAACTTCCTGTCATCCGCAAACTTTGAAACTATACTGTCTAGGCCGACATCTAAATCGTTAATATATATAAGAAAAAGCAAGGGGCCCAATATAGAACCCTGAGGAACGCACTCGCTACATTAGCCCAAAACGACTCCGCTCCATCAACGACCACCCTCTGTTTCCTACCTCGCAACCACTCTTCTATTAAATTTATTACTACACCCCTGATTCCATGAGCCTTAGTTTTCTCAATGAGTCTTTTGTGCGGTACGGTGTCAAACGCTTTTTGAAAATCTAAATACACTACATCAACCGCCCGATGACTATCGTAAACGTCAACCACGCTTTGGAAAAATTCTAAAAGATTAGTTAAGCAAGATTTGTTTCGCCTAAAACCTTGCTGCGTATTTCTAACTAAATTATGCAATTCTAAGTGTTCGACTATACGATCCCTAATTATTGATTCCAGTAGTTTACCTACAACAGACGTTAAACTGATTGGCGTATAATTTACCGCCCACCTTTATCGCCTTTCTTAAAGGGAGGTGTTACGTTTGCTAACTTGAAATTATCTGGTACGCACCCCTCAGAAATAGACGCATTAAAAATCTTTGTTAGCTTCACAACAATGCTATCTTTTAATTCTTTTAGTTGTACGGGATATATGGAATCCGGGCCCGGTGATTTACGCGTTTTCATTTTATCAATATAGCGCATTACCTCCCCTTCACTAACCACAATATTATCCAAAATATTACCATTATCAAAAGATATTATGTCTATGACCGTAGGGATATTCGTTGCATCTTCTACAGTAAAAACTGACGTGAAGAATTCTTTTAGCAAGGTAGCCATTTCCTTGTTTTCAGAAACTAGATCTCCGTTAACATTTTCCAACGGCCACAAGACACTTTTTACTGTATTTCTATTGTTGACGTATTGAAAGAATAGCTTGGAGTTTTCTTTACCGTCACGAGCTATGGAGATTTCAAATTCGCGCTTGGGGTTTTCTTTACCGTCACGAGATATGGAGATTTCAAATTCGCGCTTGGACTTTTTTATTACACTTTTCGCTTCACGCCTTAGAGATATGCAGTTGTTTCGTAACCACAAATTGCCTTTATCGCACTTACGTAGCCTATAAGCCCTATCTCTACTCTTTATAATGTCTCCTACTCTGGAAGTAAACCACAAGTGCTTGTTATTTACTTTCGCACGCTTAATTTTGTACGGTACACATTCCTCATTTATTGTCCTAAATACTGTTTCAAACGATTCCCACATTAGTTTTGCGTTGGAGTTCCCCATTACTTTTTCCCAATTGGCGTGTGACAATTTATTTCAAAATTTACAAAAGTCTCCTTGGTGGAAGTTAGGAATTTTAGTCGAGTTAGCTGGTTTCGAGTGACTTACTGAGAGGACAAACTCTACCATATTTTGATTGCTATTGCTTAACGGTTCTATTACTTGAAGATCAGTAATTAGCCTATCATCCGTAGTTATTACTAAATCTAAAATACTGTCCAACCTCGTAGGTTCCCCAACCTTTTGAATAAGAAAGCTATCCTCGAGAAAATTAACTAAACGATTACCTTCCGCGTCTCCCTGCATTGTATCGTAATTCACGTTGGCGCAATTAAAGTCACCCATAACTAAAGCTTGCTCACTACCTATTATTCTCTTTAGTTCACGGTATAACGCTTCGTCCGTATCACCTGTTTGATTAGGGGTCCTATATATAACCGCAACAAGTTTGAAATCGTTCAATTTAAGTTCTGCTATAGTCGAATCTATTAGTTCTGGAATTGTGTGCTTTACTTCTATAACGTTCGCAATATTATCTTTGATATACAACATAATACCGCCTCCTCCCCTACCTATTCTGTTTTTAACAAAGTCTATAACCTCTAATTTGATACTCCCCTACAAAGTCACTTGTTTCAGTGCTAAGCCACGATTCATTTATCGCAATTAAATCAGTCTTTATAAGCAATTAAAGAAAAAAATTCGTTTATTTTATTTCGCAGGCTACGAGCATTTAAGGATAGAACCTTCAAATTGTTTGTAATTGCAACACCTTCGCGAGCGCAGGAAAAATTTGTGGAATTTACGCTGGGACCGTTCGAGTTACGGCAGCCTGAAAAGAAGAGAGAGTATTATGAAATAGTCTTCCTAAACGCGCAGCTCCAACGTCATTAAGATGAAGTCCATCTCCGAGGAACAAGTCCCTCCTGCTGTAGAAACTGTTCCAAAAATTCGCAAAATGCACTCCTTCCTGTTGGCAAAGAGACTTTAGGTTATTGTTAATGTACGTAGGTCGCCTTGCTGTAGAAATCGTTACGTTGCATAATTCGAGGAAGTATACCTGTTAAAACAATCTTATCAGTTTTTTCCTTTAATCACTCTAGTAAGTCCCTGTACCTAGCCAGCAGTTCTTCCGTTCTAGAATTTAAAACGTTATTAGTACCGACATGAATAACATACGTTGTGTCGTCGCCGGTACCGTCTGTAAAATGGGCAACACTATTAATTATATCCTCCACCCTTGCACCAGGGTAGCAGTAACGGCGCCTACGACGAGGGTTTCTTCCACAGAATTCCTCGAGCTGCCCTCGAAGAATGGAATAGCCAACGAGTCGTATTTCCGGTTCACCAGCATCTTCGAAACCTAAAACAGAAAACTTATACTTTGTTATTACTGGTAGCCAAGTCTAAGGTTTTCTCAATGGTACTCCATTACGCACTCGAACGAAGGGTTGGGAACTAGGGGAAGAGACAGGACTATTAGTACTATTTATATTATTAGTAGAAACTGAGGCTGGAGGGGTCGTAACTGAAGTCTCAAGGGATTCTAATTTTGCCGTCAGGAGCATCACGCTTTCTTCAAGCCTCACGCTGCCCTCCCTCTCACGTTCTAACTCGTTCCTCAGGACTTCCATGTTTGAGCACCACCTGCAAACTAACTGTTCATTATTATTAGCCATTGTAAATGCGTAAGCGGAAAATTTCCCTTCACAGCGACTGCAAGTATTTGACGGGGGTGCCATGCTTTTAATTAGTTAAAAAAAAACGAGCGTTTGGAAATTAATAAATTACAACGTAGGTCTACCGCGTGCTTATTGTGCTGTCACCTGCCCAAACCCGCAAAAATGTTCTTGAAGCAGAAACAGGTTCTTGTATAACAAATTTATACTAAATGAATATATAATTAAGCTACCGACGAAAGATCTGTAAAAGAAAGAGTATTAATAATACTTATGTGTCCGCGATTCGACTGACTTTTTTCCTTTTTTCCCACGGTGTGTGACCACACACTACCTCATCTCACGAAGGAAGGGAAAATAAACCTTATGACTCCTCGTTTTCTGATAGATTTGAAAAACAAACAAGGCAAGCCACGTACACTAGGCTTGGTTTAATCAAATAATATAGTACTGAATAACGTCAATAAATGAAATATTTACGTTAATGAATGATTAGTAACAAAAAGTAATTTAGTTAAGAATGCACCAAAAACTTTTTTTTTAAAGACACCTCAACGAAAACCTCTTATTCAATTGATAACACTGGACACTCGATAAAACACGTCTGTTCACAAGGAAAGACTGATCACATATATATATATATATATATATATATATATATATATATATATATGGTGTAGCTTTAATAATATTTCTCTCGATAATTTAAAGATGTATTTTTTCTCGTTTATAATTAGCAATCTAGTTTCCTTTATTCAGAGTTTTCCAACAGCGTAAAATTTAATTCCATTGTTTTTAATTATTGTCTGTTCCCTCATTTATATATATATATATATATATATATATATATATATATATATATATATACAGCGTGTCCCAAAGAAATGTATACCCACTTTGTTCGATAATACCAGCTATGAGGATAATATATTACTTTTTATGTTTTTTAATAAAGAATTTTCTCCTGAATCTAAATATGTAATTATTTTTATTAAAAATTGAAGAACAAAAAGTTACAGATGTTTAAAGTATAATTATTATTTTCGAGACTTCATGTGCGATATTTTCTAATATTTTAACCGACTGTTTTGAGATACTTATGTTTAGTGTTGATATTGAAGCATAAATGTTGTAATTATTAGTTAATTCAAAAAATTTACAAATTCCATGGTTAAATGACACTTTATCTAAGATGTTCGACGTCTTCCAGAACGTTGTTTTTTTAAGTTTTGCACAGTGCCGTCGGTTTCAAACTTATCTTGTATACGTGCAAAAATATTAGAAAATATCGCACATGAAGTCTCGAAAATAATAATTATAATTTAAACATCTGTAACTTTTTTGTTTTTCAATTTTTAATAAAAATAATTACATATTTAGATTCAGGAGAAAATTCTTTATTAAAAACATATAAAAAATAATATATTTATTATCCTCGTAGCTGGTATTATCGAACAAAGTGGGTATACATTTCTTTGGGACACGCTGTGTGTATATATATATATATATGGTGTAGTTTTAATATTATTTTTCTCGATAATTTAAAGATGTATTTTTTCTCGTTTATAATTGACAATCTAATTTCCTTTTATTCCGAATTTTTCTACAACGTAAATTTAATCCCATTATGTTTTTGCCTGTTTCCTTCGCGAATATTTCGGCATATATATATATATACGTATATATATATATATATGGTAGAGCTTTAATAATAATTTTTCATTAAGCCATCTCCAATGTTGGACACAAAACGAATTATCTGCATTCAATTTCGTGATATTAATCTCTATTTTAATTACAGAACCGAATCTGAGCTAGCCCGTATTATGGCTACTTTTGATGAAAGGGGGGTAAATGAAATGGAGGCTTCTCCGACCGGCCCGCCCAATGATCTAAATACAGAAATCGAGGTAATGGCACACATTCGGTCCAGCAAGTGCCACGTCATCGATGAGATAATGTAAGTATTTTTGAGGTTATATATATGTAAAAAAGTGAACAATGAACAATAGTTTTATGTTCGAATGTCCATTTTTACATAAGAACCAAAATCGCTTAACGCGAGTTTGGATAATAATTTTACTTGTAGCTTCCTATTTTTTTTCATGTCACAACCCTACGATCTACCCTTTCTATGGTTTAGTCGTATCCATCATCCATTTTCCATTTTTGTTATAAAAGTTATTATAATTAATTATGAATTGTCTTGCATCTCATCCCCGCCCCCATACGTCCATATTTTAGCTTGACCGCTATCCTTTATTAATTTTATTACTTATTCATTCATCTACCTATTGCCTACTTATGCCCTATCAACTTATCAGTCTATTTTTACTCGTGTCAATCTATGAAACGCAAAACTTTTGCCTTCGTTCTAAAACGCAAAAATACGTTCTCGTATTATTTAAAAAAAAAAAGAGCGTTCAACTCTCGCAAGATATTCATAAACGCTTAGTAAGTTATTATCAGAAATTCCACTCATCCCAGCATAATTTGAACGCTTCTAAGATAAAAAGGTCTCCTTTCGCTTTGATTCGAATTTATAACATTATAGCATATTATTTCAGTAGTAGATATGTCAATTAACAATTTGCTAAAATTGTAATTAAATGTAATCCTTTAATATAATGTAATTGATGTAATGTACTTTAATGAAACTGTAATGAACAATAACTTGTAATGTACTTCAGTGAAACTAATTAAATGTAATGATTTAATTTAGAATGTAAGAATGTACTTTAATGGAATTGTAATTAAAACAATAATAAGTGAATATGAATTAATTGGTAGTTGTAATCCATAATTGTAATCGTAATTGTAATGAACCAAAATTAATACGTACTCAGTCATGTAATCAAAATTGTGCTTTTGTGCTAATACGAAATAATATCGCCTCCATAATTGTCGAATCAGCGATACTACTGTTCTTTTTTATTTTTATATTTTTTATTCTTTTTAGTTGAAATCATGTGTTTAAAAAGGGGGGAAATTTAACCTTCAACTGTTCTCCCCCAAACATTTAAATTATATTATACGTATATTTGAAAAAATACTTCACTTCATTATAGAACTTCATTTAAGGCACTTCTAGATTGCTCTTCTCATTAGACTTCTTCAGATTAGCACTTCGTCGGGAGGGGGCAGAAGCCCCTTGCCTCCTTAACTTAAGTATTTTTAGATTCCGGCCTGAGCCATGGTCGAAAGAGGTCGAACCTCTACCCTTTGTAATTCAGAGTACCAACTGTAATTTTTAAGAAGTAAACTACACTTTAAGAAGTTTTTATCTTTTTCCTTCGAGCCGTGCTCGCTTCAGAACTCAGTCAGAAAAGTCGATAATTATAAAAAGAGAAGAATTAATAAGCAGAAAGAAAAGAATTAACAGTGTCGACCCCCTAAGGCGACCGAAAAGAATTATAGAAAAGTATAAAGAAGAAGCATCCGTTGCAGCCTCCTAACTAGAACCCCCTTCGAATCCGAACCGACAAAGGGCCATAAAGGGGGGGTTAACAGCTGGCGACCTTGCCAGGATTAAAAGATTATTTTAAGATGAGGATTCTAAAAATTGGCGACCCTACTATCAAGATGATTTAACCAGAAGATGTTTAACCAGAAGATGTTTAACAAGAAGATTTTTAAGAAGAGGCCACTGTTTGGCCAAGATAGAAATTACCCTGCATCAGGATAAGAAGAAGATTACTTTAAGAAGATTTTTAAGAAGAGGCCACTCTTTGGCCAAGATAGAAATTATCCTGCATCAGGATAAAACCAGTCGACCGGCGTGTCACGACTTCTAGTTCGTAACGTCCACCCTTGAACCGGTGTGTCACGACTCCAAGTTCTTCACGCCTAGTTTTCACCCAGGAACAAGTAGCCAGCAAGACGTCTTCAGGACACGTCTCAAGGATTTCCCCATAGAAAATTTTGTTAATTACATTTTGTTTTTTTAAGTAATTTATAAACATTTGAAAAATCAGTATTATTAACAGTTAATATTTAGTATGGAGCCAGAATTTAACACAAAACACAGTGAACACTTCAGACACCGGTGATACACTTTTTTTAGTGAAACAGTAAATTTCAAAGAGAGAGTTAATTGTAAGAGAGAGTTAATTGTAAGAGAGAGTTAATTGTAAAAGAGAGTTAATTGTAAAAGAGAGTTAATTGTAAAAGAGAGTTAATTGTAAAAGAGAGTTAATTGTAAAAGAGAGTTAATTGTAAAAGAGAGTTAATTGTAAAAGAGAGTTAATTGTAAAAGAGAGTTAATTGTAAAAGAGAGTTAATTGTAAAAGAGAGTTAATTGTAAAAGAGAGTTAATTGTAAAAGGAGTTAAATGTAACAGAAATTAATTGTAACAGAAGTTAATTGTAACAGAGTTAATTATTTTTAAGAGAGTTATTTTCAGTTATTTTCACTGTTATATTCAGTATAGAATAATTTTATTTTATGTATCAAACATAATAGTATCGTACGTTCGTGTACATTAGAATGAGTTACATTTTTTTTTTTTTTTTTTTGCAAATTTTTGTCAATTACTGAATTGAATTGACTTGCAAATTAAGAGAGAGTTTATAGATTGAGAGAGATTTTTGAAGTAATTTTTTTGAAGTCATTTTTTTTGAAGTCATTTTTGAAATCAGTTTTTGAAGTCAGAAGGTTGCACCGAGAGGGTCAACCAAGAGAGAGGTTAATCGTCTCCACTTGAATAGAGGTCAAGTGCAGTCATTTTCCATTTTTAGTTTCATTTTCAGTTCAGAATACTTGATAAGAGGTCAAGTCAGAAGGTTGCGCCAAAACGGCCAACCGCCCCAGAGATTTATAGAGATACTTGATAAGAGTTCAAGTCAATAGGTTGCATCTAAGAGGGACAACCGCCCCAGAGATTTCAGTTAGATTCGAAGTCAGAGTTAGATTCGAAGTCAGAGTTTATTTCAAGTCAGAGTTTTACTTGAAGTCAGAGATTTATTCCAAGTCATTTTTATTCCGAGTCCCAAGTTAGTTTTCAATGCAGTCAATTGAATTCAACTTTTCCTTTGTAATTTAAGAAAATGTAATTTAAGAATTTAATTCAACCTTTTTATTTTGTAAAAGAGAATTAAAAATTCAACCTGAATTGACCGATTTGCGTCTTTAGTTTAACCTTTTTTCTTGTTCATGTCATTATTGCGTATATAAATATACAGGTGAAATGACATTTTGTTGTTTGTAACCAAAATAGTTTTTACAATTGTTTGTAACGATTTTGGTAATTATTGTAATGTATACGTGATAATAATAGTTGTGTAACAATTAATCGATCATGTACCTAATTTATCCTGCTCTGTACGATCGGGAAATTTACCCGTATGAAATTTCAGTCATTTAATTTTTAATAAAACTTCTACTCAATAAAACAGATGTATTTGTCTATATGCAAACAAGTTTTCAGACTAAAATATCAAATAATTCAAATTCTATCAACATTCAACGAAAAAGTATAATTTTTCTACTTAACAGGCAAAAAATTATTAAACCTTTTTAATATTTTTTTTATTATATAAAAATAATTTTTAATATAAAATTCAATTGAAATTATTAAAAGAAAAGATTGTTCGAAATGCTTCCCTTTCATTTCAATAACTTTTTTATTCTTGATCGAAATTTATCTATGATTCGATTTACTTTTATTTTTTTTAGAATATTATAAAATTGTATTTAGCTCGTGGAAATGCATAATTGATTCATAATTTTAATTTGTATTTTTATTTTTCTTTTGCTCAATTAATCATGAGTGAGTGTCCTTAAATTGCTATTGTACCATTTGTAAAGTATCAAACGAAAATTATAGTCAAATTGACATACTACTACAGTATATGGTTGTGAATTTCAGTAGCCGAATTTAATCTGTCTCTCGAAATTATCAGATACACACTTTGTACCCAACAAACATAAATACACATTTGACCACAGGTCTATACATCATCCACTACGTAATTCGATTTGTACCTACAACAGTCAATAAAAATGCATGCACACTATATATACTATATATACAAACCTCATACTAAAATCATTGAATATCACAATAAAACTATTTCATTACGTAAGTGCCAACTATGCGATTTAGTCTTAATCAATTTTTGCATTCATGCATTCATGCATTTTTGCATTCATGCATTTATACAGTTAATTTAACAATCTGTCTCGAAATTATCAGCTACACACTTTATACCTAGTACACAAAAATACACACTAGACCACAGGTCTATACATCATCCATTACGTAATTCTATTTTTACCAACGCTAGTCAATAAAAATTAGCTTATAGATTGTATGATTTATATTTTTCCCTCTTACCTATTCATTATGAATATAATTTATCCCACAGAAGAAAAAAATAAAATTTTGTAAAAAATTTTAATCATATCATTCTTTGTCTAACTTAATTGTTTGTCTAAATTAACGTACTAATCCTTTTATTCTGTTTGTATAAAAGTCGTTTTAATCTTTGATTTTTTTTAAATATTTTGTAAGCAAGTGTCATTTTAAAAATTTGATTACTCTGCATTGTACTCAACTACCCGAACTCATTCTGTATAAAATTTCTATTGTAAAGAATGTCGTCATTACTTACGATGTTATTTTCTCATTTGTATTGTATTAATGGTACCCTATTAAATTATTGTATAAATATCATTTTTAAAAGGGGAGAGTAATGTAAAAAGTGAACAATGAACAATAGTTTTATGTTCGAATGTCCATTTTTACATAAGAACCAAAATCGCTTAACGCGAGTTTGGATAATAATTTTACTTGTAGCTTCCTATTTTTGTTCATGTCACAACCCTACGATCTACCCTTTCTATGGTTTAGTCGTATCCATCATCCATTTTCCATTTTTGTTATAAAAGTTATTATAATTAATTATGAATTGTCTTGCATCTCATCCCCGCCCCCATACGTCCATATTTTAGCTTGACCGCTATCCTTTATTAATTTTATTACTTATTCATTCATCTACCTATTGTCTACTTATGCCCTATCAACTTATCAGTCTATTTTTACTCGTGTCAATCTATGAAACGCAAAACTTTTGCCTTCGTTCTAAAACGCAAAAATACGTTCTCGTATTATTTTTAAAAAAAAAGTGCGTTCAACCCTCGCAAGATATTCATAAACGCTTAGTAAGTTATTATCAGAAATTCCACTCATCCCAGCATAATTTGAACGCTTCTAAGATAAAAAAGGTCTCCTTTCGCTTTGATTCGAATTTATAACATTATAGCATATTATTTCAGTAGTAGATATGTCAATTAACAATTTGCTAAAATTGTAATTAAATGTAATCCTTTAATATAATGTAATTGATGTAATGTACTTTAATGAAACTGTAATGAACAATAACTTGTAATGTACTTCAGTGAAACTAATTAAATGTAATGATTTAATTTAGAATGTAAGAATGTACTTTAATGGAATTGTAATTAAAACAATAATAAGTGAATATGAATTAATTGGTAGTTGTAATCCATAATTGTAATCGTAATTGTAATGAACCAAAATTAATACGTACTCAGTCATGTACTCAAAATTGTGCTTTTGTGCTAATACGAAATAATATCGCCTCCATAATTGTCGAATCAGCGATACTACTGTTCTTTTTTTTTTTTTATTCTTTTTAGTTGAAATCATGTGTTTAAAAAGGGGGGAAATTTAACCTTCAACTGTTCTCCCCCAAACATTTAAATTATATTATACGTATATTTGAAAAAATACTTCACTTCATTATAGAACTTCATTTAAGGCACTTCTAGATTGCTCTTCTCATTAGACTTCTTCAGATTAGCACTTCATCGGGAGGGGGCAGAAGCCCCTTGCCTCCTTAACTTAAGTATTTTTAGATTCCGACCTGAGCCATGGTCGAAAGAGGTCGAACCTCTACCCCTTGTAATTCAGAGTACCAACTGTAATTTTTAAGAAGTAAACTACACTTTAAGAAGTTTTTATCTTTTTCCTTCGAGCCGTGCTCGCTTCAGAACTTAGTCAGAAAAGTCGATAATTATAAAAAGAGAAGAATTAATAAGCAGAAAGAAAAGAATTAACAGAGTGTCGACCCCCTAAGGCGACCGAAAAGAATTATAGAAAAGTATAAAGAAGAAGCATCCGTTGCAGCCTCCTAACTAGAACCCCCTTCGAATCCGAACCGACAAAGGGCCATAAAGGGGGGCTTTCAAATTCGTGGCATTATTGTTTATTTTAATTACCATAGACGGGGAGGTTATAATATCAGCGTTTGACCTTCAATTTATATCTACACACACATATATATATATATATATATATATATTATATATATATATATATATACATATATGCAATAAACGGAGAAGTAAAAATTAACAAAGAGGCATACAGATTTGTAAGGAAAAATATCGATTTTTAGCACAAGATCAAATGAATTATAAAAATACAAATTTATACTGGAAATCTGCCCGGGTTTTAACACTTTGCCTTTTATAGTCAAGTTTCGATATATATAAAAATAAAATGAAGATTAAAAGTTGATAAAGTGGCATACAAGTTTACCAAAGATTTAGCATCCTACCCTTTTTATTTAAATCTGTTTTGAAGGAATTCAAAACAACAGGATCGAGTTGAAAAAGACCTTTGCTTATGTTGAAGTTATTTGAAAGTTGGATAATGGCAGACTCAAGAATATTTCTGTTAACAATGTTGCTAGAGTGAAATAACACTGAAGCATTATTCCAATCAATACAGTGGGATAACTCTGACAAATGGACAAAAAGAGCACTGGACAACTGTCCTGTTCTAACGGAATATTGATGCTGTTTTATACGTATACGTATAAAACAGCATCAATATTCCGTTAGAACAGGACAGTTGTCCAGTGCTCTTGTTGTCCATTCGTCAGAGTTATCCCACTGTATTGATTGAAATAATGCTTCAGTGTTATTTCACTCTAGCAACATTCTTAACAGAAATATTCTTGAGTCTGCCATTATCCAACTTTCAAATAACTTCAACATAAGCAAAGGTCTTTTTCAACTCGATCCTGTTGTTTTGAATTCCTTCAAAACAGATTTAGATAAAAAGGGTAGGATGCTAAATCTTTGGTAAACTTGTATGCCACTTTATCAACTTTTAATCTTCATTCTATTTTTATATATATCGAAACTTGACTATAAAAGGCAAAGTGTTAAAACCCGGGCAGATTTCCAGTATAAATTTGTACTTTTATAATTCATTTGATCTTGTGCTAAAAATCGATATTTTTCCTTACAAATCTGTATGCCTCTGTTAATTTTTACTTCTCCGTTTATTGCATATATGTATATATATATATATATATGTGTGTGGATGTGTATGTATATATATATATATATGTTTGTGTGTATGTATGTTATTTATTTATTTATTTTTTTTTATTATTTTATTTTTTTTTTTCTGTAACCTATATATAGGCCGTAACCTTTTATGTACTTCAGTGTTCCTGAGGATGTCATTAGACGAAAGCGCTTGAGCACCTTTTTGTGTTTCCTTTCCTTCGTGGTTTTATTCATCATAAATATTTTTCACGTGTTTACTTTCGTGAAATAATTTTCATATATATATATATATATATATATTTATTTATACATATATATATATATAAATATAAATATATATATATTTATTGGAGTTTTAACAATAATTTTCTCGTTAAGCCGACGCCAATGTTGGGCACAAAACGAATTATCTGCATTCAGTTACGTGACATTAATCTCTATTTTAATTACGGGACCGAATCACAGCTAGCCCGTATTATGGCTACTTTTGATGAAAGGGGGATAAATGAAATGGTGGCTTCACCTCCCAGCCAACCCAGTGGTATGAATACAGAAATCAAGGTATTGGCACACATTCGGTCCAGCGAGTGCCAGATCATCGAGGAACTAATGTAAGTGTTGTTGAGTTTAAGAACAAAATACATTGTATTTTCATTTATTAAATAGCGAAACATGTACAAAACGGGGTCAGTATCCGATACATAAGTCTTAATGGCTACAGTTACAAATGTATGTACACCTTACACATTACAGGGTGTGCTAACATAGGGGAACCTTTTTTATCGGTTTGCATACACTTTTATCGCTCATAACTGTATCGCACAAATCGAATAATTTTTAAAAATTCATAAAACTCTTCCCACTTGACATGTGCATGAGAAATAAAATGCAATACAACAAGAATGTTTCAGTATAATATCCTTGGAAACGATATGGGGACCAAACAATCTCAGGCACGCCTAGTTGGGCTATAAACTTCACAATTACCGAATCATTCCAGGGTTGAAAACCGAGTGAGTCAAAACAGTACATTCTTTCCCTATTTTTAAAATAGATTGCAAACCAATGAATCTCCTCACCCCCCGCAATATCGGTGTTAACGATAATCCCGTACCAATTTCTCCTACTTGGCAGACTCAATATTTTATTCTTCGCAAACACACCGATAAATTTTGAACTTATGAAACGGTCACTTTTCATAACTCTCTGCAGTGTATTCGCATCCATTTTAAAAATCTGTGACGACGTTCCTGAAACGATTAATCTCTATTAGTGCCTGTGACTCGAGATACACGAGTACACTTATAGGCGCGTCTATATGCTCGACAAATTCCAACCTAACTGAGATATTCCCACTCTGCTGTGGGCTTAAATGTGTATCTGCGCCAGCAGATAAGTCAGGCGTAATATCAAATGAATAAATGCTAAATTCTTCGACAAATTCTTTCTGCGTTACACCAAAACCAAGTTCGTCACAGGCTCCTGTATTATGAGCCAGGCTGCTATATGCTCTCGCGCAGAGCGGGAACACATCATCTTTTGAGTAATCCATAATCATGTCCCGCCCAGAGCGATGCCATTTACGTATAGAGTAATATTTTTAAGGCAGAAATTCTCGAATTTAAAGGCACTCTTTTTATATTTTCCATTCGTCAAGGCGTGGTCCTGCATGCCAATTAATATCCTTTTAGGTAGGACGCCTAGAGCCACGTTTTCTAGTTGTTTCGAAGCCAGCCCTGCGGGGACCGTGTACAGTTTGATCTGTACCCTGTTAATTGGGTATTTTACTGTGGCGTGTATTAAGTCTTTCTCAATTTCTATTTGTTTCGGGGAACTTAATTTCACTCGGCGTATAAGTAAATACGTTTCCATGACGTGTATCACAACAGGTTTCGCGCCTTCTTCTTGATTAGGTCCCAGATTAAATGCAGATCTCAGGAATCGTGCGGGTAAGCTTCAACTTCATATCACCCCGTTCATAAGCAACTTCTCCTGTATGCAGGCGCCCAAAACATTCATATATTTTTTTTTAGAATTTTTAAATTTATCCTTTATTCCATTTTCATCTTTAGTGTGGTAATACCCCTCGGCTGTTAAAAAGGTGTCCTTCGCTTCATTTGAAAAGTTTAGGACATTTTCCAGATAGGCTCGTAGGCGGTAGTACCCTGTACCTGCCGAGATGTTAACCTGGTTCAAATACACATCACGCTGGCTGAATATGTAGTGTAAAAAGTTGGTTTCAGGGTAGGCAGAGTAACTATCATCGCAGTCCGTTCCATCAGAATGGGCTATACGTAGTTTAGCATACATGTGCATGCAGCGAGGGTCAAAAAAGAAAGGGCCTGAGCTGGGTATCACGAATTCTATAAGGGCACTGGGTGAACTAATTGTGTTTAATGGGTTAATTGTAATAAAGTCACTATGCTCAATAGAGACCTGAGTGAGGGGTATATCAGAAAGGGACAGTTTCGATTTACAGCATTATGAACTACACGGATGGATGAAACGTGCCATGACGAGTCAGAAATAGTGCCACCTCCCTCGACAAGTATTAGTCAACCTATGATTCATGAGAGTAGCGTCCTCAGCTTATATCAGTTAAAAAAATGATCAGCCATAGGTAACCCCTTCTTCCTGGCAGATCTGTTCTTTCCGCCACGCGCTGGTAACCCCTTCTTCCTGGCAGATCTCTTCTTTCCACCACCACGCATTTTTCTCTTTGCATCTTTGATTATTTCGTCACGTGTACGTTTTAAATGTTTTTTTAGAGCTTCTTTAGGCTTTGTTCCACCCATTATGTCTTCTGCCGCGTTAAAACCTGTTTGTAACGCCTTCCGCCCTAGGTACCTGGCCCCCCTCTTCAACAGTGGGACAGCGGTGTGTAGTATGGATGAAAAAATGGAACCAAGACTACTCCCACGCTGGTACCTAACTCCTCGGTATACTGTGAACGGTCTTCGAGTCATTATAAACGACGAAAGTGTAGTTTCACTAAGCTCCCATCACCAAATGAGAATTTTTTTCCCTCAATCGTCCTTATATATATCGAGATGTTGGTTAATATCAGGTCATCCCATAAGTAATGTCGTTTTTTACGATTAATTGAATTTAAACTAGTCCTACTCGGTTTAAACACAAATTTTCCGAAGGTTATATCTAAGAGGAGTTCTATCGTGTTTCGCTACATTCTTTACAGACCTTGACCAGTGAAGACTTGTGTTTTGCTTTATGTGAACTCCTCATAAACATGGCGGTATCAGAAGAGCATATCAGGCATATAATGCTTTACGAGTTCAGAAAAAGGAATAGTGCTACTGAAGCAACGCGAAACATTCAGGACGTTTATGGCAACGATATTCTGCATGTGAGGAAATGTCAAAGATGGTTTCAAAAGTTTAGGAATGGTGACTGCTGTTTGACAGATGCAGCACGCTCTGGACGCCCTTCTGAGTTTGATGATGACCTGCTGTTAGCCGTACTTGAAGAAGACTGTTCAACAACTGTCGAAGAATTGGCCCAGAAACTCAATTCATCCCCGTCCACCATCCATCGACATTTGCAACAACTCGGGAAAGTGCCTAAGTTAGGAAAATGGGTGCCACATTAATTGTCGGTCGACAATCTGAGGGTGCGGGTAAACATTAGCACAGCTCTTCATTCCCGTGAACTCCAAGATCCGTTTTTGCACCGTTTAGTGACTGGTGATGAAAAGTGGATACTGTACCAGAATGTTAAGCGCCGTCGACAATGGGTTTGTGCCGGAGAACCAGCGACACCACAGCCAAAACCAAATCTTCACCCTCGGAAGGTGTTGCTTAGTGTTTGGTGGGATAAAGGTGGTGTAATACACTTTGAAACCTTACCACACAACCAAACAATCACCGCTCAAGTCTACTGTCAACAACTGGATCGATTGAACACTGCACTAAAAGAAAAGAGACCTCCTTTGGTTTATCGGAAAGGAATCGTGTTCCACCACGACAAAGCACGTCCTCATACCGCTCGGATCACTTCTGCAAAAATTGAGGAGTTTGGTTGGGAAAAACTACCACATCCTCCATTTTCTCCAGACCTTGCGCTTTCAGATTATCATCTCTTCAGGAGTCTGCAAAACTATCTTGACGAGAAAGAGTATACTGTACTTCTTTAGATGACCTGCACACCAGTTTTTGTGCGTTTTTGGCCTCAAAACCGCCTGAATTTTATAAACATGGCATTGAAAAGCTTGTAGGACGTTCGCAGAGTGTCACTGATTCCGATGTAAAATATATGCTAGATTAAAAAGTTTTAGTTGAGTTTTTTTTTTTCCTTCAAATTCCGTTCTAAAAAACGACATTACTTATGGGATGACCTGATAGATTAGTCGCAACATTCGCATAATGGGGCTTGTCATATGTAATTATGTAATGCTCAAACTTTTCCCTCTATGATTGGGGATGTGTGCAATGCGCAGCAGACGTGCCTGGGTGTCTCCAACAAATTGGTGCTCTACAATATTGCTGTAAATAGAGCACATGTCTGGGGGCGGAGAGCTTTCACCCAATTTCTCTATCTTCAATTGATACATTAAGCTGGACAAGTCATGCTGTGCCTCGTGAAAGTTATCTCTTTGGAAGACTGCGCTATATCGGTCCTCAGCCACAATTGTCAACAGTTTTTTATCTTTAATATTTCTACTAAGCGTTGACTTTAACTTCAATGATGTGCATGAAGGCGTGTCTATGTTTACGACTTCAAAAAGTAAATCGTTTGTCAAGTACGACTTTTCAAGACTCTTGTTTAAACCCGTCGCAATGTCCATGGCTGTATCATAATGCCCGATTCCTAGCGATACATTTATGCTATAGTACCGTTCCTCACCGGACAGGGGTGAACGCATAGTATTATCTAAGGTTATACTTAATTTTTCGCATTAATCGGTTCTTCTAAGGACTAGAAATATGATTTGTTAATTTTCAAGAGTTAAAAATTTGGTGGCTAACTGAAGTTCACATAACCCCACCTCATACGAATCACGCTCCAATTCAATGGGCCCGTGGAGTTCTGTCACAACGTTGGTGAGGGTGTTGTTAGGATGCACAGACAGAGATGCAGAGATGAGGAGGACGGGAGTGTGACGTAGAAATGGTTAGGAGCCATGCTGAATACTATTTAAGATTCATTATTGCGTCAGCTTTTATATAGGTGTTGAAGCTTTCTGGGTAACAGCCATTTCACCAGGTACATTTTTCTCATTCCTGAGCCTTTGCTTCCTATAATCTTCTCAATTTTAAACACACTTTTTCCCTAATTAAATGCCACTTTCTGCAACTCCTCGCGGTAAAAGCCTCCTGAGATCTGTTCCCTATTCAAATCTTCAATGCAATACATCATTATCTCACCTTTAGGCCTCATAGCCCAACTTTAAAAATCTCACGTTTCCATCCTTGCTCAAATCCCTTCGCGAATTTATTTCCCGAACGTGATAGCCTTACATAATCATTGATTTTGAAGCGCGCACTGTGGTGGTGGCGCTCCATCTTTTCTCACTTCTGGACACGTACCTCTTTCTAAAACCTCGTTAGGTGGTGTGCCGATCGTGCGATGGTGTGAACGGTTGTATGATGAAGCCAATGACCCGGGAACGTTTATATATATTTGTGTGTTTTTATGTGTAAAATAGCGATGCATGCGTTCCTTTATGGTACGTTGAACTCTTTCAGCTAAAGAGGCCTTATGTATAGAATTGGTAGTGTAATAGCTGATATTAAACTCTGCCAGCATGTTCTGAAAAGCGCATCCTATAAATTCTTTCCCAAATCTGTACAAAAATAGGCAGGAATCCTATTTTCTTTCAACATCAACGTTTTGGTCGCTTTAGCAACTGTTTCAGGCGATTTATTTTTCAGGGGAATTAGCCACAGATATCTAGAGAATACGTATATTATGAATAGGATCTAACGGTCTGTTAAATCTAACGGTCTGTTAAATCAGCCTGTAAATAGAGTCAATCGAGGCAGCTGTTTTCTTGGCCGTTTTAAACCTTTTTCTCACCCGTTTATGAAGCGTATAAGCATCCTGTTCCCGCAAAGAGCTCTCAACATCTTTTTTCCTTACACCGTAAACACCTCTGTACAGTCTGTCAACGCCTTCATAGGAGGCGGGGTTAGAAATGTCATAATAGCGTTTACTTAATATGTTATCCATCTGCGTATTTTAGAGGCACGTGGATAAGGCTGGCCGTTTGTTCTCTTCTTTCTCCTCTTCAGAGACACTGCTACTGCTGGGGGCGATGGTCTACTCAGTTGTGACACATGCGAGACTTGATCCAAGTCTTTTAACCTATTCAGATTACCTATCAATGTTTTGGGGACATTTATTTGTTGTAGTCTTGCTTTAATATGCTTCCATCCTGTTGGTGAGGGTCTGTCCCACTTTCTCACCAGATCATGAACAATATTAACGATATTGGATCCTTGTACCCTTGTTCCTTCGACAATGACCTCGCCTGTAACGGTCCATTGTATGATGGGATCCTCACTCAATAGATTACAAAGACTTAACCCTTTATTCCTCAATATGTGTGGGAGGCTGTTTTTTAGCACATGTTCGATGTGTTGTGTTCCGTTGTTCTTCGGTTGGTCATCGCCAGGTCCTGTGTCGCTATGTTCAGCACTAATCGCGCTGTGCCTAATAACCACGGGGAGCTCTGTACAAGATCCTTTTCTCATCAGGTGACTTCACTGTTTAGTAGGGCTAGCACTTCGTTTTCCATTCTTTTAAGCCTACTTTTACAGGGTTCTAGAACCGTGCCTGGAGTCTTTGAACTTTGTAATGAAGCATACACTTCGCCGGAATCACAACCACCACCTTCATTATATTAATCAAGTCAGTAAAGGACCCAAAACTGAAAATAAGATGGGGAGGAATGATCCTCCTCTTTGTACAATAATGCGCTTTTTTCTTACCCACAGTTTGACTTTTATGAGCGAGCGCTCGTTTTATGTTCTTGTAACGACGTAAGCGAGTCTTCTGAGAGGGTTTCATTGGTACATTATATTTTATAACATTAAGCAAGATTTCACAGATGCATTTTAAAAAGTCAGAGTCGATATTTTTAACAAACATCTGTTGCAGCGTCCGTGAAAAGTGTTGATAGATTTGTATTAATTCACGGTATTTCTTTAGGCTATTTGTCATTCTGGAATATACACCGTTTCAGGTTCGCTTGGGAATATATTCGTTCTTAGAAGCACCCTAAACGTGTTTCGCGGGTGAAGGTCACAAAGCAAATATCCATAACGCTGGTTTGTGGCCTCTTTATAAACCTCCAAAAACTCCTTACGCTGATTCGGGAACATTTGATTGGCTAATACCCCAATTTGTGACACATCTTTACATTGCGCGAATAAGCCTAGATATTGTGTATTTAGCCCATGTATCTATTTTTGAAAAATAGGTTCTGGTTGATGAAGGATACGCTTATGTTAAGATGGTGGGAGAACTGTAAATGTCTCGGCAAACGTTTTATCCATCTCCAACATGAGATCGTCAATTACAGTGACTGTATGTTCATTTCCCTTTAACGAATTAACATCATAGACCCCCTTGTAGAACAAAATATCCCTTTGGTACTCGTTGAACACTGATTTAATACGTCGAATAGCGCCATATAACTTAATGCACAAATTTTGAGAACATCTCTCCCTTTTCTTTAATGATTTTAAGCATAAACACAGTTTTACCACATCCTGTAGGTCCAGATATAATACATGTGGATGGGCTCGTGAACCTGAAGTTTTCCACAGAGTCCATTTCTAACACGTCACACTCCTAAGTGGGCCATTTACAAAATATTACAAATTTTGAGTGCTGACCCTTTATTTTGTTTTCTTCCACAGAACCGTGAATGACGACGATGTACAGCACCATCATCGATATCACAGACGACCCCGTTGGCCCTACAGCTACTGAGTCCTCCCCCGCCGACGAGCCCTCACCAGCGACACCTGTAGCATGCACCAGTTCAAAGCGGAGGCGTGATGAAGAACCCTCCACGTCAGGTATAAAGCGCACCAGGACTGCTCCGGTTGTTAGACCCCCAGTAATAGCTCCCCAGCCCTCAACTTCTTACACCACAAACCCCACAATAGTACCTTCATCAAATATACCCCCTTATTCAATTCTGGGTACATCCTCCACAGCAGCTCCCCGTTCTGTTGAGGACGGTATAACACTCGAGTTGGTGCGTACCGCAACCCCCACCCCGGCATTGACTAAAAATCGTTATATAGTCAGGGTTGATCCTAGGTCCATGTATAGCAATTGTGTTGAACACGGACTACGGGGCATAGTTGAACGTATTGTAGAGTTTGCCCTTCAGAACCGCGACGAACGTGAAGTCAGGACGAGGTTGTCCTTCGGATTCAGGTCAGATGACGGAGATGTAGATGACTTTTGGATAGTAATACCGTTCAGACGTTTGGCAGCTAAATAAGACTAGATATTAGGCCGTATAATGCAGGCCTCTGAAAGTAGTATAGCCTTCAATATGGACAACTTCACGGTAAATATTGACCGTGTATTCCGTGTTGCGGGTCATAGTGCCACACCTTATACTCTTACAGTAACTTCAACTCTCAGGCTATTTTTAGAAGGCATAGAAACGTCGATCGTGGTTGCGGCTTTATAGCAGTAGTCTTAGCTCGTATGTTTACTGTACTAAATACACAGACCCCAAAAATTTGGCTGCCTACGGTAGTGGGACATGCCCGTAAACTAGCTGTAGACTGTAAACTTGATTTTGACTGTAATATGGGTCCTGAGGAGCTGAGAGGATAGAACAGGAAATGAGTGTTCGTATAGTTGTATTTGGGGTGGATGATCGTCGTAGAACTGTGTATGTTTTTAAAAGCTGTGAGAGAGATCGTACAAGACCCCTACTTATTTTAGGACAGTCAGGGACAACATATCTCCCCATCCGTAATATAAGGTGCCTTTACGCGAGTTATGACAAAAGTCGAAAATATGGACGACATGATGATTTGTGTAAGGGGTGTATCGAGTTTGCGGATGATATAGTGAAACATTGTAAAGAATGTCACATAGTATGTGAGCAGTGTAAAAGCTCCAAATATGAAAGCCTTGTGGTTGAAGCTGAGAAGAGGGATTGTGCTGTGTGTAGACGCACATTTATCAATAATAACTGTTTTGAGCTCCATAAATCAATTGGCACGTGCAGGAAAATGAGAATCTGTGAATGTGGTATGTTTCATATGATGGATAATTGGGGAAAGTTTGAGCACACATGTGATGAAATTCACTTTTCTCCATGCCATGAGAAATATAAGGCTGTTGAAGTAAAACATGTATGTTATATGAAAGACGCCAAGCCGAAAAACAGCCCTTGTATAACTGTGTACTACGATATAGAAACATATACGAACGCTGAAAGCAAAGAGGTTATACCACATTTACTTTTAAGCCAGACTATCTGTGATGAATGTATGGAGATCGAGTGTGATGAGTGTCACAAATGTGGAAAACGGACAAACGTATTTAAAACGATTGCCCACGATAGCCCTGTGAAGCTATTTGTGTCCTATATTGTCAATTTAGCGGGGCAAAATTTGATACACAGTTCCTTTATAAGGAGTTGCTTGAGCACGAGTCATCTGAGATATTTACAGGTAATCCCTTGAAAAGAGGCAAACAAACTAATACAGATGCAAATAAGAGATAATGTACAGTTTAAAGACACTTTATTATTCACACCTTGTAAATTAGCAAAGCTACCCAAGGTGATGGGCGTAGCCACTGAAGTTTCAAGAGAATATTTCCCTTACACTCTCCTCACTAGCGAAACTTTAAATTATGTAGGACTACCTCCACCCAAACATTACTTTAACTATGAATATATGAGCACAGATGAACGTGAAGATTTTTACCGTTACTGCGACAGTTTTAATGAATGTAATCCTTATAATATAGCTGATGAATGTGAGCGTTATTGCGTGAATGATGTGCGCGTACTTAGAGTATGTTTCCAGGCCTTTAGAAGGATGTACATATGCCTTTTCAAATGCAGTCCGTTGCAAGTCGCAACCACCATCGCATCATTATGTTTTACGGTGTTCAAGAATAACTTCATGCCTAAAGACACCTTAGCCATTATCCACAGAAACAACCCCCGCAGTTATGGTCACAAGGCTATTTACTGGCTCATACACCTACAACAGCAGACAGGTGTATACATAAAGCATGCTCGCAACACGGGTGAAGTACCCATTAAGGTTAGTTGTCGTGTTTTTTGGGTTGATGGGCTAAGTGAAAACCGTGCCACTGGTGAGAAGACTGTATACTCCTTTAACGGTTGCTGGTGGCACGGGTGCCCCCGTCCTGGGTGTAGAATCGTCGAAGATATCCAGGGTAGATCGCCAGCCGAAAGTCTTGCGTGGACCCGCACTCGCGATCAACTTATAGGCTCCCAGTTCACTCACAAAGTTTTGTGGGAGCACGAGTATGATGCAAGGATGGAGGCAGATGGATAGTACCGTGAAGAAATAAACACGATCAAACGTTCAATGGTGCAGGATCCTCTCAAATGCGGTGATAGCTTGTTCGGAGGGCGTACAAATCCCTTCAAGCTATACTTTCCGCCTACGGAGGGTGTGAAGCTCGATTACTTCGACTTCTGTTCTTTATACCCCTACGTGATGAAGAACAATCCGTACCCTGTAGGCGGACCTGAAAAAATGGTGGGTCCCGCTATACCAACCATCGAGGAGTTTTCAGCCAACTTGAATGAGTGCTACTTCGAACTCTCTTTCGTAGATGTGCTCCCCCCTCGCGATTTATAGATGCCGATCTTACCCGTCGTTACAGATCAAAGCTCATGTTTCCCCTGTGCGTGAAGTGCGCAGAAGAGAACAATGGTGATTGTGACCATACACCTCACCAGCGTAAGTTCAGAGGTGTATATACAAGCCCTGGGCTGGCCCTAGCCGTTCGCCATGGGTATAGAATAATGAAGAGACATGAGGTGTGGAGGTTTCAGAAGCTACCCAACCTTTTCACACCATATACCAGGTCATCCCCTAAGTAATATTGTTTTTTACGAGAGATTAAGTTTAAACTAGTCCTACTCGGTTTAAACATAAATTTTCCGAAGGTTATATCTAAGAGGAGATCTATCGTGTTTCGCTACATTCTTTACAGACCTTGACCAGTGAAGACGTGTGTTTTGCTTTATGTGAACCCCTCAAACATGGTGGTATCAGAAGAGCATATCAGGTATATAATGCTTTACGAGTTCAAAAAAGGGAATATTGCTACTGAAGCAACGCGAAACATTCAGGATGTTTATGGCAACGATATTCTGCATTTGAGGAAATGTCAAAAATGGTTTCAGAAGTTTAGGAATGGTGACTGCTGCTTGACAGATGCAGCACGCTCTGGACGCCCTGCTGAGTTTGATGATGACCTACAGTTAGCCGCACTTGAAGAAGACTGTTCAACAACTGTCGAAGAATTGGCCCAGAAACTCAATTCATCCCCGTCCACCATCCATTGACATTTGCAACAAATCGGGAAAGTGCCAAAGTTAGGAAAATGGGTGCCACATGAATTGTCGGTCGACAATCTGAGGGTGCGGGTAAACATTAGCACAGCTCTTCATTCCCGTGAACTCCAAGATCCGTTTTTGCACCGTTTAGTGACTGGTGATGAAAAGTGGATACTGTACCAGAATGTTAAGCGCCGTCGACAGTGGGTTTGTGCCGGAGAACCAGCGACACCACAACCAAAACCAAATCTTCACCCTTGGAAGGTGTTGCTTAGTGTCTGGTGGGATAAAGGTGGTGTAATACACTTTGAAACCTTACCACACAACCAAACAATCACCGCTCAAGTCTACTGTCAACAACTGGATCGATTGAACACTGCACTAAAAGAAGAGAGACCTTCTTTGGTTAATCGGAAAGGAATCGTGTTCCACCACGACAAAGCACGTCCTCATACCGCTCGGATCACTTCTGCAAAAATTGAGGAGCTTGGTTGGGTAAAACTTCCACATCCTCCAGACCTTGCGTCTTTAGATTATCATCTCTTCAGGAGTGTGCAAAACTATTTTGACGAGAAACAGTATACTTTTTTAGATTACCTGCACACCAGTCTTTGTAAGTTTTTGCCTCAAAACCGCCTGAATTTTATAAACATGGCATTGAAAAGCTTGTAGGACGTTGGCAGAGTGTCACTGATTCCGATGTAAAATATATACTAGATTGAAAAGTTTGTTGATTTTTTTTTGTCCAAATTCCGATCTGAAAACGACATTACTTATGGGATGACCTGATATAAACGCTTTTTTGAAGGATAAAGTTGAGGCGTCAGGATATCCGCGAGGGGTTGATACCGAAGATGAAAAAACGTCTTATATTCAACGTTACCGTGACCGTGAAGGTATACAGCTTGATCGTGCCCAAATTGTAAAGAACCCTGTCAAGTGCTTTAGTGCAAAGTTGTGCCTAAACAGTCTTTGGGGAAAATTTGCACAGAATACCGGCAAAGGGAATGTACTTGATGAAGAGGTTATGGAGATTGTGAATGTAGGTAATACTTACATAATAAAGTACAACAATACCGAATTGGCCACTGATACCTCACGGGTTACAAACATTCCTGTAGCCAGCTTCACAACAGCTTACGCACGCATCAAACTTTGGGGCCTATTGCAATCTCTTGGGCCGAGTGTTTTGTACGCCGATACAGATAGCGTGATATTCACAGCGAGGAGAGGTGAATACATGCCCGCTATTGGGGAGTTCCTCGGAGACCTAATTGACGAGATCAAGGATGAGTATAGAGACATCGCATACGCAGACTCGTTTGTGTCAACAGGGCCAAAAACCTATAGGGTATGGGTAAAGATAGGAGAAGATACGAAGTATATCGTGAAGGCTAAGAGTATCACGCTTAACCATGCGAATCGGCGGGTCGTTAACTTTGATGCGTTGAAGGAGTTAGTGTGCTTGGAAGATGATGAGGGTGACCGCCCGCCCCAACTGACTGTAGGCACCCACAATTTTCGGGCAGAGAAGCAGGGGGGCGTGAAGGAACTTAGGGGTACAAAGGCGTGCCGTAACACCTATAGGAAACGTTACCAGGTGCCTGGTACCTACAATACCGTGCCCTTTGGATACCATAATCTTTGATATGTCTATTGTTGGCTTATTTATTACACGTATTTGTAAATATATATACTTTGAATATTTCTTTTATTAAATAAATCGTGTTTCAACTAGCGTTCCACTTTCTCCTTTGCGTGTGTACAGTAAAAAGCTAAGCCCCGCCCACTGTAAGACCAGCAACGTGAGTCATGCCGCAACCTGAGCATGCCTCTATCCCTGCGTGCTCAGTTGACGTCTGCATACACTTTAGCGCAGACGTGTATTCTCTCGCGTAGAAGAAGAATAGTAATGGCTACCTTTAATATCGCGTGTTGAACATTTATAAAGTGGTATTCCGCAAAGTGCATAGATGTGGTGGATACTGAAAAACTCCCTATTCCCCCCTCCTTTGCCTCTTTTAAGGCTGCATTGAACCGTGCGAAGGACCACGATGTTCAAATACTCTACGGGTATTCTGGCGAGGGGGTTGCAGGATTTCGCAGTACAGACGATGTATTGAAGTATGTTATAGACCTAAGCTTTATAAAGGCTCACATATACCGCGAAGTAGAAGAAGCAACACGTTCAGAAGATAAACAGCGGTTATGGGTGGTGAGTCTTGTGGATGAGTGGTGTGACAAGCGGTATTATATCATGTAACACCATACCGACTACTCGTACTCTACGGTTGAAAATGTAAATCTTGTCATCATGGACAATCTTAAGTATTTTTACCACTATATTAATATATATCATGATGAGGTTTGTTGTGAGGTTGTGGCTAATGGGCTGTGAAAGTTTTTAACAGACTTTAGAGACGAGTATCGCTTGTTAAACAAAAAGGCCAAATATGAACATATGTTTCTCTCTAATAGTGCTCCGGTTTATGAAGATGTTTAGTTTGTGGAAATGTACGTCTGGTGAGTGATAAAACATTAAATTCGTTTCGGGAAATTCTGTTTGTCCAAGTGTGTTCGAACAAGCCTGTACACGCTTTAGCAGTGTGACGCGTTCCCGTGCCGCCCACCCGTGTACCTCACGGAACATACTAGTTCGAACAAACCCATACGCGTTTCATCAGCCTGACTCATCCCGCCCCGTCGAGCCGATCCGGCCACCTGTGGCTCATAGTCATCTCAGAGCTTGCACAGAGTGGACGTGCGAATACGATGGAACTTCCTTTGAGAAGCATTCTCAACGAACGCCTCGTACGATGTCTCCGTGACGAAGTCATTGCGCGTATTTAGGCGTGAAACCGGCACCATTAACTATGTACTTGAAACGATTTGCAGGCAAGCAAGCAAACAATGTTATTTATTTTAGTGTTGAGGAGATGAATAGAGTCTTCCTGATAGTTGTGAAGTAGGGGAGGACCGTTACAAAATGCCTGCAGGGTAGGCACAAGAATAGAGCAGATTAGTGATGCCCCCTCATATGCCGTTGTTTGTACGTTGTTTATATATAAAGAACAGCCATGCATTGATATACGACTGATGTGGAAGAACGCATCTGATAATAACGTTCTTGTCCCTACGCGAAACCGTTTCATCCTCGACAGAATGTTTGAAATGTCGGATTCCGCAAGCTGAAGCCTATATTAGACGCCCGTGTTACGGATATGATTTATTTTGACACGGTTCTTGAATACGCATACACCGCTCTGCTCGACGGATTTATCGAATGTAGGAATGAACAAGGCGAGAATGGTCTAGAGCTGGATGCATATTTAAAAGGTTTAGATTCTTCGAAATATCCTGAACTTTGGCGCAAAACACTTGAACGGTACAGGGCTGTGCTCCCCTACACTGTTCACCCTAAAGAGCTGTACCTCTATATAATGAATAGCTGTCGTTACGACTTGGAAGATTATTTCAATTGCGGCTATGCTGAGTGAAGAAGAGTTCACGATTGAAAATCTAGGGACGGTAAGAAAAACCCCCCGAATGGAAAGGCGTGTTTATAAACTTGTATTTAATAATGATGATGTGGTTAACGATGACCTCTTTGTGCGTGCTTTTGATTGTATTCTAGCTGTGTTTAAAGATAACTTGCCAGCCGGGTGTAAAGTGGGCACAAAAATGGTGTTGAATGATATGAAAGCCATTTATGTCGAGTATAGGCCTCCTTATCAGTTAAACGGTGAAGTGTTGCTTGGACGGTTTTACCACGTCGTACAAAGTAATAGCGATGTGGATGTAGACTCTATTATGTGTGAGTTTAGCGTTTTGCACCGTAGAATATAAAGGATATATATATATATATATATATATTTATTTATTTATTTATTTCCTGTACTAATATGCAATTGAATATTCGTTTCATATATTTTCAATATATTTAATATAACTGTATATATTTTTCCTGTACTAATGTGCAATTGATTATTAATATATATATTAATATATATATTATTAATATTTTTAATATAACTATATATTTTTCCTGTACTAATATATTGATAATGCACCGTTTTGTATATTTTTTTATTATATATCCCCCGTTCATGATGCTATTATTATTTTTGACCATATATATAACCGGTGTATATTTATTTCCATTAATTCGTCTAAATAAACAGAATGATGTATTGCCGTTTTGTTTATTCCTTTTTGTTTGTACACGATATTTAATTATATCATTTGATTGGTTTCTAAAGCGAATTTCTAAGGCAGAATATATGCTTTAATTAAATAAATAGTGCAAACTGGCAACTCAGCCAGATACGCCAACTGAGAGAAGGAAATAAACAACATGATCGAGTGTTGCAATACCGCGATCCTATTTGTTTAATAGGTCTGTCTGTTGCTCGTATTTAGCAACGGTCTACCAGGAGTTGGTTGATGGTGGGTTGTTGGTTTCACCACCAATCGTTTGGACGCTTGGTTGTAGCCCTCATATCGGATACGTGGTGTTAATGGGGTGAGCTCCTAAAAAGTCGTAGCCCTCATCTCTTGTTGATGGGGTGAGCTCCTAAAAGTCGTAGCCCTCATTTTACCATCTTCTATTGATGGGGTGAGCTCCTAAAAGTCTATATGATTGTTGGTGATGCTTTTGTGTGTGTGTGTGTGTGTGTGTGTGTGTGTGTGATAATAGGGGCTTTATGGGCGTAAAATCGGTGAGTGTATGTACGCTTTTAATTCGTTCGGTGGTTATATACAGCCCATTTATGCCTTCTAAGAAGCCTTCTAAACCAACCGGCGGAATAAGTGAGAATATATAGTTTAATTAAATAAATGGGGCAAACTGGCAACTCAGCCTTCTAAGCCAACTGACTGATTAAGACAGAATATATGCTTTAATTAAATAAACAGCACAGTCTGGCAACTCAGCCTTCTAAGCCAACTGGCTGATGGCGCCCCTTGGCACTGGCTGATTAAGCCAACTGGCTGATTAGGGGGCCGATAAGACAACAGCCGCTCGGCTGAAGTCTTCATATGCGCCTGGCAGTAGCCGGGTGAACACTTCTTCCTCTCTCTCTCTCTTAGGTTAGGTTCATTGCAGCTGGGGGGATGCCTCCAAGTTGCAACATCCCCCACCCCCATTTTGGTGGTGCCTTGCAACAAAGGGGGGTGGGGGCCTTGACACTCTTGCAACATTGATCAACATTTGCAATTGCATTTGCACTAATACATTTTTCGGGCATACTACTAACAATAAAAACCTGTAAAATAAGAAAATGATAGATCAATTTGCAATTTCACACAATAAAGACGTTGTCGGTGAAATATACACAATTTGACAGCTGTTATTCAATAATACTCACTTATAGCACCGATTTATGATAAGATATGGCTGACAATTTTGTTTTAAATGATTAATCAAAGAAATTTTTCATAATATCAAAGTGGAAACACAGAGCCGAACACCACCACCACAGCATATGCATGACTGAACAAAATGTAAAAGATGCGTTCAGAGAACCAGTCGTTCTCAAAATGATACAATGAAATAGGGTCATTTTCATAAAATCGATGGGTGATACAAATAAATGTGTGTTATTTTCGCAATCTACGCATATAATTATCCTTAAAAATGATCTCATTTCCGTTTTTTTCACTGTTGTACAGTGTTATTAATTAACAAACAAATATATAAACCTCAAAATATAAATACCATTAAATCAACAAACACTGCCTGTGCCGCTGTGTGTACTACACTGATTTTTTTTTTTTACAGCAACACAGTAACTTTTCAGAATGAAATTGTTCGTATAAGATCAAGCAGTCTATCGTGTTTCGAACAAGATTATTGTAAATAAATACAAAAAATAGTAAATTCTTTAGCAAAAATAAAAATGCTAATTTTCTAAAGCAAACACACTGCAAAATTTGCAGTTTCGAAAATTAGCAATTGAAAATTGAATGAAACTTGTCTCATTGAATTTTCTGTGGCTGAAACTCTTGAGAAAGTTATTATTTTCATCATAATGAAAACAATATTAATTTTAATTCTAATGCATTGCCTGCCATAATAGTAATATCACGAAATTTAAAAAATTGTCATATATTCATAATTCTATATTATATTGATAGATTAACTAAATATCCGCATCCGCGGATATTGAAAAACTGACATCCGGTCCACCACTAATATATATATATATATATATATATATATATATAACAAAACATTCAAGGGCTATGGTACCCAATGGGTACGGTATCGTAGGTGCCAGGCACCTGGTAACGTTTCCAATGTGTGTTACGACGCACTTTCATCCCCCTAAGTTCCTTCACGTCCCCAATTTCTGTGCTCGAAAATTGTGGGGTTCCTACAGTCAGTTGGGGTGGTTGGTCACCCTCATCTTCTAAGCTCACTAGCTCCTTCAGTGAATCAAAGTTAACGATCCGTCGGTTCGCCTGGTTAAGCGTGATGCCTTTCGCTTTCACGATATATCTCACTTCCTACCCCTCTCTCACCCGTACCCGATACGCTTTTGCACCTGTTGATAAAAAAGAATCGGCGAAGGCATTATCACCATACTTATCCTTGATCTCATCAGTCAATTCTCCGAGGAATTCTCCAAATGGTGGCATGTATTCACTCTTCCTCTCTGTGAATATCACACTATCTGTGTCTGCGTACAGAACCCTCTGCCCAAGAGAATGCAGTAGACCCCCAAAGTTTGATGCAGGTGTATGCTGTTGTGAAACTGGCTACAGGTATGTTTGTAACACATGATGTATTTGTAGCCAATTCGGTCCTGTTTATTTTATTATGTACGTATTGTCCACATTCACGATCTCCATGACCTCTTTATCGGGAGCGGTGGCGTAATCCCACACCTCGCTATAACTTTGGCCTGGATGGACGTTCCCCTTGTCTGCATTCTGAGGAAATTTCCCTCCAAAGACTATTTAGGCACAACTTTGCTTTACAGCACTTGCCTGGGTTCTTTACAATTTGGGACCGTTCAAGTTGTATCCCTTCACGATCACGGTAGCGCTGAATATACGCCGATTTTCCATTTTCGATCTCAACTCCTCCCGGATAGCCTGATGCTTCTACTTATCCTCCAAAAAAGTGTTTATATATGGTGTGAAAAGGTTGGAGAGCTTCTGAAAACCCCACAACTCATATATCTTCAATATTTTGTAACCGTGGCGAACGGCTAGGGACAGCTCAGGATTTGTATATACGCCTCTGATCTTCCGCTGGTTGGATGTATGATTACAAGCCCCATTGTTCTCCTCTGCGCACTTCACGCACAGGGAAAACATGAGTTTGTGGTTTATAACGACGGGAAAGATTGGCATCCATAAGTCGCGAGGGGGGAGTACATCTACCAAAGAAAGGCCGAAATAGGTCTCGTTCAAATTAGCTGAGAACTCTTCGATAGTGGGCAGGGAAGGTCCAACCAGCTTTCCAGGTGCTCCTAAGGGGTACGGATTGTTCTTCATCACCTAGGGGTATAAAGAACAGAAGTCGTAGTAATGGAGTTTCACGCCCTGCGCAGGTGGAAATTATAGTTTGAAGGGGATTGTACGTCCGCCGAACAAGCTATAGCCGCATTTGAGAGGCTCCAACACCATTGAACGTTTGATGGTGTTTATTTCTTCGCGGTACTGCCCATCTGTCACCATCCGTACATCATATTCGTGCTCCCACATTACCTTTTGAGTGAACTGAGAGCTAATAAGCTGATCGCGGGTGCGGGTCCATGCAAGACTATCGGCAGGAGATCTACCATGGATATCTCCTACGATTCCACACTCAGGACATGGGCATCCATGCCACCAACAAACGTTAAAGGAGTACGCAGTCTTCTCACCAGTGACACGGTCTTCGCTTAGACCATCCACCCAAAAAGCACAACCACTGACCTTAATTGCCACTTCCCCCGTGTTACGGGCATGTTTTATGTATACACCGGTCTGTTGCTGCAGGTGTGTGAGCCAGTATATAGTCTTATGCCCATAACTGCGTGGGTTGTTTCTGTGAATGACGGCTAAGGTGTCGTTAGGTATGAAATTGTTCTTGAACACCGTAAAGCACAATGAGGCGATCGTGGTTGCGGCTTCTAGCGGATCGCAGTTGAAATGGTCTATGTACATCCTTCTAAAGGCCTGGAAACATACTCCTAGTACGCGCACATCATTCGCTATATTGCAAGGAATATTTTCATTAAAACTGTTGTCGTAGCGGTCAAAATCTTCACGCTCACTATCACTCATGTTGGCATAGTTAAAGTAATGTTTGGCGTGTGGTAGACCTACATAATTTAAAGTGTCACTAGTGAGGAAAGTGTAAGGGAAATACCCTTTTGAAACTTCGGCGGCTACACTCATGACCTTGAGTAGCTTGGCTAATTTACAAGGTATCAATAATAAAGTGTCTTTAAATTGAAAATTGTTTCTTATTTGTATCTGTATAAGTTTGTTTCCTCTTTTCAAGGGATCGCCTGTAAATATCTCCGATGACTCGTGTTCAAGCAGTTCCTTATAAAGGAATTGTGTGTCAAATTTTGCACTGTTATGGGCAAGAGTATAGAGACTTTTTTTTAACTTGTCCGCTAACTTGACAATATAGGACACAGAGTTTCACGGGGTTGTCGTGTGCAATCGTTTTAAAAACGTTCGTTCGTTTAACACATTTGTGACACTCATCACACACTACTTCCATGCACTCGTCACAGATAGTCTAGTTTACAAGTAGATATGTTATAACCTCTTTGGTTTCAGCATCCGTATATGTTTCTATCTCGTAGTATACAGTTATACAAGGTTTATTTTTAGACTTAGCATTTTTCATATAACATACATGCTTTACTCTATCCGCCTTATATTTTTCATGACATGTAGAACAGTAAATTTTATCGCATTTGTGCCCAAACTTTCCCGAATTATCCATCATATGGAACATACCACATTCACAGATTCTCATTTGCCTGCAAGTGCCAATTGACTTATGGAGAGCAAAACAGATGTTATTGAAAAATGTGCGTCTACACACATTACATTCCCTCTTTTCAGCTTCAACTACACGACTTTCACACCTGGGGCTCTTACACTGCTCACATACCATGTGATAATCCTTACAATGTTTCACTATATCATCCACAAACTCGAGACAACCCTTAAACAAATCATGATGCCTTCATTATTTTCGACTTTTTTCATAACTCGCGTAAAGGCCCCTTACATTACGGATGGGGAGTAGGGGTCTTGTACTCTCAGACAGCTTTTAAAAACATACACAGTCCTACGATGATCATCCATTCCAAATACAACTATACAAACATTCATTTCCCGCTCCACCATTCTCAACTCTTCCGGACCCATATTACAGACAAACTCAATTCTGGAATCTGCTGCCAGTTTACGGGCACGCTGCACAACCGTCGGTAGCCAAATTTTTCTGGCCCATGCATTTAGCACAGTAAACATATGAGCTAAGACTACTGCTATAAAGCCGCAATCACCCTCGGAGTTTATATGCTGTCTGTAAATAGCATGAGAATTGAAGTTAAGAGTATAAGGTGTGGCCGTATGTCCCGCAATACGGAATACCCGGTCAATATCTATCGTGAAATTGTCCATGTTGAAGGCGCTGCTACTTTGAGAGGCCTGCATTATACGCCCCATAATATATTCTATATCTACAGCGGCCAAGCGCCTGCATATTACTACTACCCAAAAATCATCTACATCCCCGTCATCTGACACGAACCCAAAGGACAACCTCGTCCTGACTTCACGTCCTTCGCTGTTCCGAAGGGCAAACTCCACAATACGGTCAACTAAGCGCTGCAGTCCGTGTTCAACACCATTGCTATACAGGGTTCCAGGGTCGACCCTGACTACGTACCGATTTCTAGTCAGGGTTGGAGGTGAGGGTGGCGGTGCGCACCGGCTCGAATGTTATGCTACTCTCCACAGAACGAGATGGTGCTGGTGTGGAGAGTACGATCGGAATTCAATAGGACTAAAGGGGCACAGTTTTATTTGTATAAGGAACGGATCAAGTAAAGATAAGCACCCAACCTAACCTAACCAATCGTCAAGGGCGTACAATTGACCTAACGATTGGTTAGGTTAAGTGATATTTTCGTTAGTTAGCCTTATAAAGCTAAGAAAGGTTGGAGGTGCTTATCTTTACTTGATCCCAAGGAACTAATGTACGGGCTGTGTCGTAAGACGTATAGGGCTGGGACTCCATTACTGGGGGTCTAACAACCAGTGCACTCCTGGCGCGCTTTATACCTGACGTGGAAGGCGAATCATCATGAACTTCTTCATGCCCCCGCTTTCTCCTCGAATTTTCGAGTGGGGGTGCTAGTGGTTCGTTAGCGGGGGTGGAGCCTGTAGCCAAAACTACACTGTCATCGGGATTATCTGTAATATCGATGATGGGGACATGTTCCTGGCGCAGTATCTCATCCTCATTCACGGTTCTGAAGAAGAGGAGAAAAAACAAGACTGTAGAATATAAGGAACATCACTTAAAATTTTACATTTTGTAAATGTTCCACTTACGAGTGTAACGTGTTAGAGATGGATTCTGTAGAAAAGTTCAGATTCACAAGCCCTTCCATATGTATTATATTTGGCCCTACAGGATGTGATAAAACTGTGTTTATGCATAAAATCATTAAAGATAAAGGGGAGATGTTCTCAAAATTTGTGCATAAAGTCATATGGTGCTATTCGACATGCCAATCAGTATTCAACGAGTACCAAGATATTTTGTTCCGCAAAGGTGTATGTGACTAATTCGATAAAGGGAAATGAGCATACGGTCATTGTAATTGACGATTACATGTTAGAAATGGATAAAACGTTTGCCGAGACATTTACAGTGTTCTCCCACCATCTTAACAAAAGCGTATTCTTCATCAATCAGAGTCTATTTTTCAAAAATAGATACATGCGTGATGTGTCGCTAAATACACAATATCTAGTCTTATTCGCACAACATAGATATGTGTCACAAAGTGGGGTATTAGCCAATCAATTGTTCCCGAATCAGTGTAAGGAGTTTTTGGAAGTTTGTAAAGAAGCTACAAGCAACGTTACAGATATTTGCCTTGTGACCTTCATCCGCGAAACATGTTTAGGGTGCTTCTAAGAACAAATATATTCCCAAACGAGCCTGAAACGGTGTATATTCCAGAATGACAAAGAGGCTAAAGAAATACCGTGAATTAATAAAAATCTATCATCGACTGCCACGGGCACTGCAGCAGCTGTTTGCTAAAAATATTGACTCCGACTTTTTAAAATGCATCTAGGAAATCTGTCCTAACTTTGTAAAATGTACTGTACCAATGAAACCCCCTCAGAAGGCTCACCTACGCCGTTACAAGAACATAACACGCACATTAGCTCGTAAAAGTCAAACTGTTGGGTAGAAAAAACGAATTGTTGTACAAAGAGGGGGTTCATTCCTCCCCATCTTATTTTCAGTTTTGGGGCCTTTACTTTCCACACGAGTGTATGCTTCACTACAAAGCTCAAAGAGTCCAGATACGGTTCTAGAACCCCGTGAAAGCAGGCTTAAAAGAATGGAAGGTGAAATGTTAGACCTATTAAACAGTGAAAAGTCACCTTATGAGAAAAGATTCTTATACCAAGAAGCTCATGAGTACGAAAATTATAAGAATCCGACAGAGGTCCCCGTAGTTCTTAGGCACAGCATAGGATCCGGGACCGCGGCTAGAGACAACCAGTCAAAGAATAAAGGTACAGGGCTCGAATATCGTGATATCGTCCATGACCTGGTGAGAAAGTGGGATAGGCCCTCACTATCAGGATGGAAGCATATTGAAGCAAGACTACAACAAATAAATGTCCCCAAAACATTGATAGGAAATCTGAACAGGTTAAAAGACTTGAGCAAGCCTCGCATATGCCACAACTGACCACGCCATCACCCCTAGCGGTAGCATCTCTGAAGAGGAGAAAGAAGAGACCAAACAACAACGGTCAACCCTACCCGCGTGCCTCTAAAATACGCAAATGCAGGGGCAGAGCTAGCTAGGGGCAGGCGGGGCAGTGCCCCGGGGCCATGGCCTTTGGGGGAGCCCGGGTCGTTTCAACAAGTTATGAGAAGTTATTTGAGAGAGCAACAAAGCTAGTAAATAAATATAAAAATGATATTTCCTCTGGATTTCCAAGTCAATTACTCTCTTTTCGAATGTGCTTAAAAACAGACATTGAAAAAATTACGACAATCCATGAGCTATATTCATTTTTAATTAAAGACAACAGTACTTTGTGCTCAAGTTTTCCCGAAGTTGTGACTGCCATAACATTGTTCCTCACAATTCCTCTGACAGTTTCAAGTGCAGAGAGATCGTTTTCAAAACTTAAACTAATAAAGAACTATCTTCGAAATTCTATGAATAAAAAAAGATTAAGTGGACTTAATTATATCATTTGAAAACAAGAAAGCTAGAAATATTAACTTGGAGGATTTAATTTATGAATTTGCTGAAAGAAAGGCAAGAAAAGACAAGTTCTGATGTTGTCGTAAGTAAACTTTTATTTCACGGTATCCTTTTTAAAGCTCAATATTTTGCATAATGTTTTGCCTTCTATGCCTCCATGCGTACAAGTAGTATAATTCTTAAATATATGCTAAATAAATAATGCAAAGAAAAGCAACATAAATGTATAATAAAAATTTTGTTAGGGGGCCCGTAAATACGTTTCGCCCCGGGGCCCGTGACACTCTTCCTCCGACACTGCGTAAATGGCTAACATATTAAGAAAATGTTATCATGACATTTCTAGCCCAACTTCCTACGGCGGCGTTGATAGACTGTACAGAAGTGTTTATAATGAGGGAGTAGGGAAAAAAGATGTTGAGAGGTTTTTGTGGGAGCAGGATGATTATACACTTCATAAGCCGGTGAGAAATAGTTTTAAATCAGCCAAGACAACAGCGGTATCGATTAATTCTATTTGGCTAGCAGATTTAACAGACACAGAAATATTCATTTTATAATGGTGGCTACCGTTACATCCTATTCATAATAGATGTATTCTCTAGATATTTGTGGTTGATTCCCTGGAAAATAAATCGCCTGAAACAGTTGCTAAAGCTATCAAAACGCTGATGTTGAAAGAAAACAGGATTACTGGCTATTTTTGTACGGATATGGGGGAAGGCCGAGGTTTTCAGAGTATGTTGACAGAGTTTAATATCAGTTACTACACTAGCAATTCTATACATAAGGCATTTTTAGCTGAAAGAGTTCAACGTCCATAAAGGAAAGCATGCATTGCTATTTCACACACAAAAACACGTACAGGTATATAGACATTCTGGATTCGCTGGCCTCATCCTACAACCGTTCACACCACCGTGCAATTGGGACAACACCTCATGAAATTTCAGAAAGAGGTACGCACACAGAGCGTGAGGTGAGAAAAGACTAGTAGAGTGCCACCACACACTGCGCGTTTCAAAATCGATGATTATATAAGGCTGTCGCGTTCGGGTAATAAATTCGCGATGAGATTTGAGCAAGGTTGGACACGTGAGATTTTTAAAGTTATGGCTATGAGACCTAAAGACGAGATAATGCTGTATCACGTTGAAGATTTGAATGGGGAAGAAATTGCTGGATTTTACGGCGAGGAGCTGCAGAAAATGACATTTAATTTAGGAAAAAACGTGTTTAAAATTGAAAAAATTTTAGGTAGCAAAGGATCAGGAAAAAGAAAAATGTACGTGGTGAAATGGCTAGGGTACCCAGAAAGCTTCAACACCTATATAAAAGCTGATGCAATGATGAAGCTTAAATAGTATGCAACATGGCGCCTAACTACTTTTACTTCACACTCCCCTCCTCTTCTTTTCTGTCTGTACATCCTGGCAACACTGGCCAACTTTGTAACAGAACTCCACGGTCCCATCGAATTGGGTCGTCATTCATATGAGCGTGGAGTCTACCAAGTTTTTAAGTATTGAAAATAAAGAATCCATTTTTACGGTTCTTGGAGACCGTGATGAATTTGAAAAGGCAGATGCAACTCGGGACGAGACCATGCGTACTGCCCGGAGTGGGGAGGCACAATATTACACTACAGTAATAACACTAAGCCTGGGTCATTATGGCGCGGCCGAGGATGTTGTGAGAGACTTAAACGGTAGTTTGAAAAGCTCAAATCTTACGGATGATTTAGTATATGAAATCTTAAACTGAGATATCCCTGCACATACTCTGACCCTAAAATCAGAGCCTAACAGAAATATTAAAGACAAAGGACTGTTCAAAATTATAACCTAGGGCCGATATGGAGCAGCCCTCCAAAGAAATACCATTCACGAAACACAACATGACTTTTGCAGTTTAATGTGTCAGTTGAAATTGGAAAAATTGAACGATGGCTATCCCCCCAGACATGTGCTATATTTACAGTAATATCGTGGAACATCACTTTGTTGGGGATACCCAGGCGCGCCTGCTGCGTATCCCTCACATTCCCAATCATAGAGGAAGGAGCTTGAGCATTACATATGACAAGCCTCATTATGTCAATGTCGCAACTAATCTATTAACCAATATCTCAATATATATAAGAACGATTGAGGGGAAAAGTTTTCCATTCAGTGATGGGTAGCTTAACAGTGAAGCTGCACTTTCATTGCACTGTGCTATAATGACCCGAAGGCCTTTCACAGTCTATCGAGGGGTGAAATACCAGGGCGGGATTGGGATTGGATCCATTTTATCAACCATACTGCGTACGGCTGTCCCCTTGCTGAAGAGTGGTGCCAGTTATCTCGGCCGGAAGGCGCTACAATCGGGTTTTAACACGGTAGAAGACATAATGGCTGGGACTAAGCCTAAAGAATCTCTAAAAAAGCACTTAAAGCGTACAGGGGACGAAATCATCAAATATGCAAAGAGAAAAATGCGTGGTGGTGGGAAGAAGAGGCCTCTCCGGAAGAAGAAGAAGGGGTTACCAGCACGTGGCGTTAAACGTAAAAGGACATTAAAAAAAGGAGTGTTCTAAGCGACTGAAACCCATGGTTGATAATTTTTTTAACTGATATAAGCTAAGGACATTGCTTTTATGAATCATAGAATGCTTACTACTTGTCGAGAGAGGTGCCACTATTTCTAACTCGCCATGGCGCGTTTCATCCATCCGTATAATTCACAATGTTGTAAATCGGAGCTCTTTCTCTTTAACATGCCCCCAACTCAAGTTTCTATTGAGCACAGTGACCTTATTACAATTAATCCGCTAAACACCATTAGCTCGCCGAGTGCTCCTATAGAGTTGTAGCGGGCAGACAAAGAATTTCCTTTCCCCGCCATTCTCAAACATCATGGAATCAAAACAAAGGCTACACACATGGGCATGAAATAGACCCAAACAGGAAACACATTATGTGGTATTTCCCAAGGCGACCACCAGAGGACGTCACCAAGACCTATAAAATGCAGCTTCTTCCTCAAATCATTCTCGCTCTTCACTTCTCGCTTGCCGTTTTCTCGTCTTGGTCGTCACGTCTCACTCAGCACCTTCGTCAGTAGCACCACTCGTGAAGCCACCCGCTCTCCGGCGAAGGCCGGAGAGCGGCCTGCTGGTCCTCCAAGGCTCTGGTCTAGCCTTCACGAAGTCTATCATCAAGTAAAGCTCCCACTCCACTCTTTACTTCTCCTCGTGAATCTCACCTCACGTCGCGTCGTTTCGACCCCAACCGGCGTCAGTCCCTGAAGTCACATTTCATCCTATTCAAGAACGAAGCAACACTTGAGGCGACTCTACAATTCCATCCTGCAAACAAGAACATTACTGTTGTAGGCGTTCCGTTGGCCTCTTACCACAAGTCGCTACAGGCTGTCAGCATTCATCCTCTCACGCAAGGCCAACCTGACTACAGAAGCACCCTTCGAAGCCAGGTCCGTAAACCTCCTGTAGGCTGCAAGCTACAACTCCACTTTGCTCTACACTCATCCTTCACCAAAATTCGATCGGCGCCCGTTTAACAAGTATCTCAACGGGACCCCTACATCCTCCAAGTTCAACAAGGGCGAACACAATACGCTCAATCTCCAAGTAGCTCTTCAATCACCAGAGTATTCATCATTTGCGGTAAGCTTCCTTGCCTTCGTCTTAAGCAATTCACACGAAGCCTACACAGTGTAATCGTGCTTCGCGTTTAGGCTATATTCAAGTGTACGCAAGCAAACGAAAACTAACACTCTCATTAAGACCGCAGTGGGCCTATTCAAGTGTCATACCAATATCGTAATTTTGTATCACCCTGTTATTGTGATCATTCATATAATTTAATTATCGTGCATTTTTTTGTTTATGTGCTCTTTTATACATTTCATTCTTGATGGCCTAATCCATTTACTGTACCAACCGTACGGGCATTATTTCCCTCATTTCTGTTCAATAGGCTTCGTTATTTATTCTGTGTTCACTCGGCATGTCCTTAGCCTACCTAAATTAGTGTTTATCATCATTGTACTTACTTAACAATTAGACTGTACAGTATAACCATTTCTTATTGCTAATACTCAGTGATCTCTAGCATAATATAAATGCCGTTATATCATTGTCAATCACTATATATAGTTTTATTGAACTGTTAATCGCTGTGAACAAATAACTTATTTATTTTCCTAATTAAACACAAAACAACAAGGGAATTTTTCTCTCCTATTTAAATATTGTTTATTTGGGCAGTAGGCCCCAAATTGGTGACCCTAATTTCATCATTTTATTCAGTAATTACAGTAAGACTACTTTCTTAGCCAAACCAAATCGATGATCCGTAGGCCACTATAAATTGGTGACCCTGGAGTGACTATAAATTGGTGACTCCAGCATCATCATTAACCATCAATCATTATCAATCAATTAACCATTATCATTATTATAGTGCCAACTTTACGCTATTAACCGGTAACATCAAATTGGTTAACCGTAAGCTACGATACAGTTCGTGATTCCTAGCTCAAACCCTTACTTTTTTGATCCAAGCTGTGTGCACATATATGCCAAACTACGAATAGCACATTCAAATGGAACGGATTGCGAAGACAATTACGTTGTATTTCCAGAAACAAACTTTCCATACTCCATATTCAGTCAGTGTGACGTGTATTTAAATCAGGTCAACATCTCGGCAGGAACGGGTTACTATCAACTACGAGCCTATCTGTAAAATGTTCAACTTTTCAAAAGAAGCAAAGGACACCTTTTTAACTGCCAAGGGCTATTATCAAGCTAGAGATGAAAGCAGTATAAAGGACAAATTAAAAAATTCTAAGAAGATATACTCTATGAATGCTCGGACGCCTGCATACAGACTTCACATTCCAGAAGCTGCTGCTTGTGAATGGGGTTGATATGAAAATAAAGCTCACTCGTACGAATCCTGAGATCTGTTTAAATCTGGGGGCTGGCCAAGAAAAGAGCGCAGAGTCCGTGGTGATGCATGTTATAGAAACATATCTTCGCGTGCGCCCAGTGAAATTAAGCTCTGCTAAATAATTAAAAATTGAAAAAAATTTACTACACGTCACAGGAAAATACCCAATTAACAGAGTAGAGATCAAATTATACACGTTGCCATCAGGGCTGGCATCGAAGCAGATAGAAAACGTCACCCTTGGATCTCTACCTAAAAGGTTATTAACTGGAATACAGGAACACGTTTCTGTGAATGGAAAATATAAAACGAACGCCTTTAATTTCTAACATTTCGGCCTTAAAAATATAACCCTATACGTCAATGGAGTCGTCTTAGGGGGTACATTAGAAACGGATTATTCAACAGAATCCATGTTTCCGCTTTGATCGAGAGCTTATAGTAATCTTGCACATATTGCCGGTACTTCCAACGAATTAGGAATCGGCGTAACACAGAAGGAATTCATCGAACAGGTTAACCTTTACCCGTTTGACATCACCCCTGACTTATCTGCTAGTATAAACACGCACTTAAGTCCACAGCAAATTGGAAACATCTCAGTCAGATTGGAATTCGCCAAACTGCTAGACGCGTCTATTAGTGTATTAGTACACCTCGAATCAAAAGCCCTAATAAAGATCGATAGGTTTAGAAGCATAGTCACAGACTTTCAAAAATGGATGCGAATACACTCCAGAATGTGTTTGCGAAGACCGAAACGCTGAAGCTTCCAGCCACGAGACACTGCGGCGCACTTATTCTAAATACGGATGTTTGCGGAGGTGAAGGGATTCATTGGCTGGCCATTTATTTTAAAAATAGGGAGTGAATGTACTATTTTAACTCACTGGGGGTCCATCCTTGGAATGACGCTATTATTGTAAAATTTCTCGAGCAAATGCACATCCCTCAAATTGTATGGGACCTTATCAATTATAGGGGTACTATAGCAATACTTGCGGGATGTACTGCCTTTCATTTCTTTTGTATATGGCCCGTGGGAACGAATTTACAAATGTTTTAAAATTATTCGATTTGTGCGACACTGAGCGAAATGATGTTCTGGTATAGAGAAAGATAAAAAATTGGTTCCCGTTTGTACGCACTCAGTGTATTGTGAGAACTTTTATGCGTATATATATCACGAAACAGGAACCGACGTCAACCAGGAAACGACCATCAATTAGGAAAATCGAACAGGAAGATTAGAAACCCGGTAAATGCATTATACACAAATCTACAAGGCCTCTATACAGACTGCAAATTACAATACTTGCAAAATTTAGTTACGGAAACCAACATAGATATCATATGCCTAACGAAAACACACTTACATAAGTGCGAAAAGGGCTGTGAAAACTGCATCGAGAATACTGAAATAGCATTGCTGGACTATAACATATACAGAGCAGATAGAGTGGCCAGACGAGGGGAAGCGTGTTCTATCTACGTGAAAAACACATACACATGTGAAGTGAAGGTAAACAAATCAAACAGCACAGTTAAAGTTATTATATTAGAAGTAAAAGAACTGAACCTAACCATTATGAACATCTACAGACCACCAAACACCACAAAAAGTGAATTCCAATTTGCTACAAATGAAATAGAAAACATATTAATATTACTTGAAACTCCAGCAACAAATATTCTAATTTTCGGAGATTTTAATTTCCTATTCATATCATGGGAGAAAAATGACGAAGTTATATATGTTGAGAAGTTTCATGGCAACATTACTAAAGACGATAGAACCCAAGCAACAATGCTATTATATATCATGGAACATTACGCCCTTACCCAGGAAATCTGTGAAGCCACGAGAAAGGAGAACCTTTTGACTTTAATCTTGACAAATAACAACGAGATGATAATAAATAAAAAAGTAACGCACACAAAGTTCTCCGACCATAACCTCATCCATATAGAATTGAAGTTAGCACCCAGAGGTCCGACAACGCATCATAGAGAGGCAGATGGAATATTTGAAGGCTTAAACATAAATTCAAAGAAAGTAAATTTGGAAAACGTAAATAAAGATTTAAAGGAGGTAAATTGGGAATTGCTACCTCACAAGAAGACTTCACAAGAAACACTATGTATAATAGAGACTGAAACCAAACCTATAATACTGAAACATATTCCAGAGACACAGGAAAGAAAACGTAGCAAGCTCGAGAGGAAAATGCAGTGTAAGAAGAGCATTGGACCGTTGATAGACGGAGAGGCCGAATACACAAATGACCTGAAAAAAATAAATGAACTGCTTAGGGAACAATTTAATTCTGTATTTAGCACCCTTAAGTCCGAGATGGAAATGGAAAACCGAGACGAATTTTTCGACATAGATACAGATCAACCAAGAATAAATTCCGGCACAAACCTATTACTGGACTTGGAGTTCACGGAAGGAGATGTAATTACGGCCTTATCACAGATGCGAGACAATTCAGCGCCAGGGCCAGACACATGGAGTGCCACATTTCTAAATAAATACAAAGAGTATTGCAAAACCGCTATACTTACTATGGAGAAAATTACTCGACACAGGACAAATTCCACTCCCCTTAAAGCGAACATTGCCCCCCTATTTAAAGGTGGTAACAGAGCAATGCCCAAGAATTATCGGTCAGTGGCTCTCACCTCAACCATATAAAGTATTTTGAACGCATAATTACAGACAAAACTACCTACTACCTAGAAGAAAAAGATTTATACAACCCAAATCAACATAGCTTCAGGGGGAAAGATCATGCCTGTCAGAGCTACTACTACTGACCACCAGGAGGAAATATTAGAAACATTGTGTTGAGGACTAAACATTGATGTAATATAAACAAACTTTGCTGAAGCCTTTGATAAATGTGACCATGCAATCATCGCACACAAACTTAAGAATACAGGAATTACTGGAAAGCTAGGAAGGTAGATATTTAATTTCTTGACGCAAAGAAAACAAAGAGTGGTGGTAAACGGAGTTAAATCGGAAGTCTCGGAAGTCGTGAGCTCTGTCCCACAAGGGACAGTATTAGCTCCCTAGCTGTTCATAATAATGATTGTAGATATTAAGGACAGTATTGTATCATGCTTCGCAGATGACACAAAGATATATAAGGAAATATTGAACGAAGATGACATAAGAAAATTACAAAACGATATTGAAACATTATTCCAGTGGGCAGAAGACAACAATATGAAGTTCAACGAAGAAAAATTCCAACTTCTAAGATATGTTAGTAACAAAGAGGTACAGAAAAAAAGAGTACAAAACTATGCAAGCCAAACAGATAACACCAAATCCACAAGTCAGGGATCTTGGAGTAATAATGTCGTCGGATGTAGAATTCAAAGAGCAGAATAAAATAAAAATCACAACGGCTAGAAATATAATGGGAATCATCTGGAGGAGCTTCCGTAGCAGAAAAGCAAACCATCATGCTCAAATTATGGAAGAGTCTAGTCATACCAATAACTGAGTATTGCTCAGTACTCACCAGCTCACACAGAAAAAGAGACATTGCGAACATTTGAAGCTATATAAAGGACTTTTACGTCTACGATAGAGGAAACGGAAGGTGAAGACTACTGGTCTCGACTATAATCCATGAAACTCTACTCGCTCGAAAGAAGGCGCGAGCTGCACACAATAATATACATATGTAAAATAGTTGAGGGCTCTGTCCCTAACCTTAGAAATGAAATAGAAACAAACTGGAATGAGAGAAGAGGTAGATTTTGTACGGTCCCAGCTGCTGAGGGACAAGGGGCCATGAAAACGAGGATGGAAAATACCCTCAGAATACGGGGCCCAAAGCTTTTCAATGTCCTTCCAAAAGAAGTGAGGAATCTCCAGCACACCGACCTGAATAACTTGAAGAACCAGCTGGACAGATTCTTGTGCAAATTCCCTGACCAGCCATGTGTGGCTGGCTACGAGGGTAGGAGAAGATCAGACAGCTATTCCCTCCTTCACCAAATCCCGCAAATGATGTGGGATGCTGCAGAGGGCTCGACCGCAAGTCGATCCTGAACCGTCGCTCAAACTCACCAAAAGGAAAAGTGTATATATATATATATATATATATATATATATATATATATATATATATATAAATAATTGTAACATGTAATTGCAGAAATATTGTGTAAAATATAAAATGTCTCCAATAATATTAGTTTGTGTAGCGTTTAAGGACGAGTCTTATGCTCTGTAGCTTATTTAAAATGTAATGGATGCTAATACTGTAACTAATTTAAATTAGATATAAATATATATATAATGTATAAAAAGTTTATACCAATGTCACTGCTATATGTATGAGAAACACTGAAGGACATATTATGTAAAATTATGTTGTATATAGTAAATGGTATTATGTACTATTTTATAAAACATTCCTCATGGCTCGATTCATTTAATAAGATGTTGAAGGTAGATAGCTTTTTCTTCCCCGACACACACACACACACACACACAAAAAGAAAAAACTCGCATCACTTCGTCGGTGATACGACATTCGCTGAGTTGTGTGTGCAGTAAAACTTGTACCTCCGTGTCCAAATCCTCGTCCACGATTTGAGTTTCTTCAAAACTATTACGAAAAGTTTCTTTAACACGATCAAGTTCCATATCGGTCCTTTAAGGAAAAAGGACACGGTTGTAGAGAGAAATTTGTAAATTATTTTTGGCCAGTTCATAGATTTTTCCGAAGAAATTCTGCAGGCCTATGGATTATCATATAAGAGAAAATGCCGAATAACTTTGCACTTTAAATGAGACAGTGCGGCCACTTATTCTAAATACGGTTGTTAGTGGTGGAGAAGGGTATCATTGGATATCTGATTAATTAAAAAATAGGGACAGATGGCGTTTGTGTTGAGAGAGAGAGAGAGTGAGTTACAAGGAGTACCAAGGAAAAGTATTACCTCAAAAAGCCTTGCGGCCCATACCGAGAAGGTACCAATGGCAACGGGTGCCAGGGAAAAATTCTGTCACCCTCAAATAGTGTGCAAGATTTGGTCTAACCTTTTCTTGAAATGATCCACAGAGGAACTGTTCACAACTTCTGAAGGTAGCCTGTTCCACGTGTCACAGATGTTATACGTAAGGTAATTCCCACACACACTAGTCCTAAACCGTTTCAAATCCAACTTCCAACCATTGTTGCGAGTTGGGTTATCATTTAAACTTGCGCCGCTGTTCGGTGCATTCCACGTGGGTCGCTAGCGATTCCTGACACTGATTTTGTATCTTGGCCCCGGTTGCACCTCTACCCTTTCTCCGCCGTCCCAAGCTCTGTCCAGTCCATCGCTGGACCGCCTTTCCAGGGCAGCTATCCTATCAATGAGCTCCGGGGAGGAGGGCGCAGCTGCGTCTGTGACCGCCGCACCTCCAACAGCCGGTCTGGATGACTCGAACCGCCGGACCCTCTCCTCTAGCTTCTTGTAAAACTGCATGAGTTCGCAAAAGCGGCACATGATGGAGTGGTTGATCTTCTCGAAGCAGACTTCTTTGAAGTTCGTCACTCACTGGTTTACTTTATACCTCGCACATTCAGCCTTCAGTTTCTGCGGTTCAGTCATTGTAACTTTTTTTTCCGAACTCTGAATACAATGAATAAGATAAAGCGTTCTACCAATGAAAACTATCAAAAACGTTCTGACCAGTATATAAAAAAGGAGGGGGGGGGGAATTCTTCCCGCGCGTAGACACATCCACCTATTTGCAAGTGAAGTTCATCCCATCCAGATGACTACAGCTCTCGCTGCTGCCGCACCGACCAAGGGTCTCCCCAGGGCCGGACAGTCCCAAATGTGTCGCAGCTACGAACTAACAAACACTCGCGACGCAGGCGTCAGGGATTTCTCGCCAGGAGCGACAGCGAGATGCAGCCCCTTACTAAGCCTAACTAGTTACTCACAAGCGGCGAGACTCTTAGAATCCAGTGTTCAAGGGATATCCCACCAGACCCAGAGGCTACGCCCGAGAGTTTACGCTGACCTGGCAGCTAGCTGGGCAGTAAAACTCTCTCACCTAAGAGCAGTACAGCCAAGCACCATCAATTGGTCACCAAAGAACGGTCGCAGGGGACTGGTCAGGCCATTACGCGTTAGGAATGGGTTTAACGTTGCACTAGCCACACTCCATTCATCGCGCCCCTACGCCTGTGACCCCTCCATCCCAGTCTCTCATAAATGGTGTTATTTATAGAACTTCCAATCCTCTCTTCCCACGAATGAGGTAGCAGTAGGGTCCTAATAGTAAAAGAAGAGAAAGGGACACAATATTAAAAGAAACTTTTTTTTTTTTTCAGTCAGAGGAGAACATCTTTAACGTAAGCTAAAAGAACAGAGTAGGGATGGGATGGGGTCCTAGTAACCAACGGGACAGGATTGTACAACATACTTCACCCGCCCACCCGAAAGGGAGAGAGAACCTAAAGGAACTGGCAGCCAATTTCTCTAGAATCCCACGACTCGGGACCGGAGGGCTCTCACACCCCAAGTATAAAGTTTATAACATCCAGAAGAAATGTGCCTAACCTTTTATTTAGATATATATATATATATATATATATATATATATATATATATATATATATATATATATATATATATATATATATCTATATATATATATATTATATATATTAGTGATGTAGCGGATGTCATTTTTTTCACATCCGCGGATGCGGATGCGGATGAGGATGTTTGATTTCAACATCCGCGGATGCGGATGTCTACATTTTCGTTATTTTTTAGGATATATTCGAGATTTGTTGTGTTTAACGTATATAATAAGTTATTATATAGAGAGAGCTGTAGCTATAATGTAGTATAATTGATTAATTGTACAATAATTGCTGTACTTTTCTCTGAACATATAAAATAATATCAAGCATCTAACTAATATAGAAATCAATCAGTGAATTCGTCTGCAAATAAATTCGTTATATTTTGTCGAGTTTCAGCCACAATTAGAAACCATAATTGTGTTACCAGGATGCGGGACGTGAACCCAACTCAAATGCACCCCACCGACCTCTTTCCCCAACCTCCACCCTTATAGAAAGAGATCTTTAATTAGCTTGATAACTATTTATATTAAGTTTAAAGTTTTATTAGGCATATTTATAAATGAGTAATTAAAATAAAGTAAACTAAGATGTTCATCGTTTAATATTCAAACTTAATTATAGGAAGGTTATGCTTAAGGAACATTAATTTTCTGCCTTTTCTGCTGTCAGTCTGTTTCTCTTTTCATCATATATTAATCCAGCACTGCTAAATAATCTCTCGCTTGGTACGTTTGTTGGAGGACAGGCTAAATGTTTCCTTGCAAGTTTACTCAAGTATGGATAGATATTCTGCGTATTTTTCCACCAACTAATAGGATTGTCACATGCAGCCAGGCGTTTTTCTTGGTGATAGCTCTCGATCATTTTTACTACATCTTTTGACATCGCGTAGGTCTCGTCATCGCTGCTTGACTCAAGAAACTGAGAGAGAGATTCTGTGATAGATTTGCTCGTTGAAGGTGTTGGTTCTGTCACTGAAACTTTTATTCTTTTGGTGGGTGGCGAAGCGACAGATTCAAGAGATTGAAGCTCTTCAACTGCTTTGCCAAGTGATGATTTTACTCGTTCTAATGTACTAGGTGAAAATAACTTAGCTTTGTAACGTGGATCTAAGTAGGTTGCAAGAGAGTAACTTCATACAAGAACAGCCTCTCGTCTTGTCGCTTGCATCACTTTTGCGCACAATGAACTAGTTCTATTAATATAGTAGAATTTGATAATTTCCGCTTATTAATGACGTTTTATCTCAACGGTCCACATCCGCACGACATCCGCAGTCCAAAGTGCGGATGCGGACGCGAGAAAATGTGCGGATGTTCCGCGGATGCGGATGCGACCTACATCACTAATATATATGTCTATCTCTATATATATATATATTATATATCTATATATATATATTATATATCTATCTAATATATATATATTATATATCTATCATTATATATCTATATTATATATCTATATATAATATATATATAATATCTATCTATATATATATATATTATATATCTATCTATATATGTATATATATTATATATCTATCTATATATATATATTATATATCTATCTATATATATATATATTATATCTATCTTTATATATATATATTATATATCATCTATATATATATATCTATATATATATATATATTATATCTATATATATATCTATATACAGATATATATATATACATATATATATATATATATATATACAGATATATATATATACAGATATATATATATACAGATATATACAGGGTGGTGCAAAAGTCTGGACCCATAGGCGGTTTATATGGAAAAAAAGTGTGGCCTGCAGGAAGTTTATTATGAAATGAAATTTAATTAACCATACACCAGTGACTAAATTATGTTAAATTTAACGTTCTACGTAGTTCAGAATTTACAATAAGTGTTCGAATTGATGTCCATCTTCTTCCAAACACGTTTCTACTCGGTTGACACAAGACCTTTGCACATTTGTAAGCATAGTAATATTCGTTCTTATGGCTTCAATTTCTATTGTGATGTTATCCTTTAGCGCTTGTATTGTTCTTGGTTTGTTAACGTAAACCACTGATTATAAAAATCGAGATATTTTTTATATAGTAAATTGCCTATGGGTCCAGACTTTTGCACCACCCTGTATATATATATATCTAGATATCTATATATATATATATATATATATATATCTATCTATCTATTATATATATATATATATATCTATATCTGTATATATATCTATCTATCTATATATATGTAAAAATGGACAATGAATAATCAATATTCATTTTTACATAAGAACCAAAATCGCTTAACGCGAGTTTGGATAATAATTTTACTTGTGGCTTCCTATTTTTGTTCGTGTCAAACCCTACGATCTACCATACCTATGGTTTAGTCGTATCCATTTTTACTTGTTATAGAAGTTATTAATTAATTATGATTGTCTTGCATCTCACCCTCGTCCCTAGATTATGCATACACATTGCATATAACAGGATTGGAACCCGTAGTTGTATCTTAGTCATTAATGCCCACTCTTTGCCTCTAATTCGTTCTTGTAAATCTTCCTAATATGATTTGTATTATACGTACAAAATTCAATAACTATGACGTCATAAAGTAACTTAATTCTCTTCACGTTTTCCATACATTGAACACTGAATCACGTGTTTAGTATTTGGACATCTTCCGTATTGAATGTATGGTAAATTCTTTAATCATAATAATAATACTGATACCTATCAACCTATCAGTCCATATTTTACGCGCGTCTATATTACGCACACAACCTATTCTGTTACTTACATGTAAAATACGTCCACATGTATTTTTTTATTTTTTTTTTTAATTTTAAGTGCGTTCACCCTCACAAGACATTCATTAGGCTTACAGTAGTTGAGTGGTCGAATTCGCGAATCACAGCAGAATTGAACGTTTCTAAGATAAACACACATCTTTCGCTCTGATCCAAATTCAAACATATTAAAAATGTAATATAACATATTATGTTGTATATAAATTATCTTGTCATGTCTCATGTACTTGTGCTGTACTAATAACCATATATAATCTGACCATATAATCTGACCATATAATCTAACCATATAATCTAACCATAATCTAACCATATAATCTAACCATATAATCTAACCATATAATCTAACCATATATATATATATATATAAACACCGTAAGAATGGTAACGACGTAATGTACTTCAATGAAACTATAATTGAATGTAATGACTTTATATATAATGTAAGAATGTACTTTAATAGAACTGTAAGGGGCAATCATAAGCGAATGGGAAGTAATCCATAATCGAAATCATAATTGGAATAAACCCAAACAAAAATGTACTCAGTCGTGAAATGATATCGCCTTCAGAAATGAAGACGTGGCAAAAAAAAAAAAGATGTTTTTATTTTTATTTATTTTTTTTATTTTTATTTGGAAACTTTCAAACACCTGATCGTGTTTAAAAGGGGGGAAACTTAACCTCCAACTGCCATCCCCCAACATTCAGGCATATTTTATACATGTATTTGTAAAATGAAGGACACTTCATTACGGCTCTCTGCTTTGGTCACTGCTAAGAGACTCCCCTTGTTAGCAGCCTCGCTGCGGGGAGGGGGCAGAGGCCCCTTGCCTCCTTAATATTTTTAGATTCCGGCCTGAGCTATGGTCGAAATAGGTCGAACCTCTACCCCTGCAAATTCAGAGCAGTACCTGTATATTTTTAAGAAGTAAATCACAGCAAGCGAAACTTTTTATTTTCCTCCTCGAGTTGGGCTATCTTCAGAGGAATTTAGTCAGAAAAGTAGAAGTATCAGAGTATTATTGAAAGAAAAGAATTAACAGAGTGTCGACCCCATAAAGCGAGAGAAAAGAATTAGAAAGTTATAGAAGAAAAGTATATAGAAGAAATATCCGTTGCTTGCCTCCGTAACTAGAACCCCCGTCGATCCGAACCAACCAGGGCCATAGACGGAGGGGTTAACATATATATATATATAGATAATAATATATTTATATAATATATATATATATATATTATCTATCTATCGATATATCTATATCTATATATATTATATATATATATCTATATATCTAGATATAATATAATATAATATAATATATATATATATATATATATATATATAGATATATATATATATATCTGAGATATATATATATATATATCTAGATATATCTATATATATATACTATATTAATATATATATCTATATATTATATATATATATATATCTATATATATCTCTATATATCTATATATATATATATATATATATATCTCTATATATAGATATATATAATATCTCCATATAATATCTAATCTATCTATCTATCTATCTATCTATATATATATATATATCTATCTATATATAGATATATCTATCTATATATATATATATTCTATATATATATATATATCTATCTATATATATATATATATATTATATATTATATATATATATATCTCTATCTATATATATATATCTATCTCTATATATACAGGGTGTCCGAGAATTATCTGTACAAGTTTTGGCTGTTATTAAAAGTCAACCATGAAGTGTAGAAATTCCAGTGTTGTCCCATTTTACAGAGATCTCTAAGTTTTTTCTGATACCATGTTTTGACAAGTTTTTTAGAAATTCCAGTGTGTCCGAAAATTATCTGTACAATTTCATCTTTTAATAAAATTCTTGATAACACACGTAAAATTCTTGAACAAGATTATTTAGAATCTGTATTTTCAAAAGTTTCTTATTAAAGTACGTTGTTACAAACATTCGATATGTGCACCATCAGTGATTCGCAAAACATCCAATCGATAATCCAAATGTTGCCATGTACGCTGCAGCATATCCACATCAATTCGCTCAATCTAGCAGCTGTGATTCTTGCTTTTAAATCATCAATGTCTGTCACCCGCGTACAAAAAAGAAAAAACTTGTCAAAACTTGTTATCAGAAAAAACTTAATGAGTTCTCTGTAAAATGGGACAACACTGGAATTTCTACACTTCATGGTTGACTTTTAATAATAGCCAAAAATTGTACAGATAATTCTCGGACACCCGTATATCTATCTCTATATATATATATATATAATATATATATATATATATATATATATATATATATATATATATATATATATCTATATAGATATATATATATATATATAATATATATATCTATATAGATATATATATATATATCTATATATATATATATATATATATATATATATATATCTATATAGATATATATATATATATCTATATAGATATATATATACTGTATATCTATTAGATATATAGATATATATATCTACAGGGCGTCCCAAAAAAAATGTATACACACTTTAACAGCTGATAGCTCAATTGATGTTTCTTTCTTTCCAAGTTAAACCCATTAGAATTAATAATGGCAGTCAGACTAAGCTTTGAACAAAGGAAATTCATTCTAAAATGCTACTGGAAGTGTGAAAACGCAGTTGAAGTGCAAAGACAGTTTAGGAGGGAGTTTCAAACAGATCCACCAACGCGACTTACCATCACTCGAATTAGAGATAAGTTTGAAGCCGATGGAACTGTTCAGAATGTCCACAAGAAGCGTTCCGGAAGACCACGGACATCGACAAGCCCCACAAAGCAAGAAAGAGTACTGGAAACGTATCACCAAAGTCCAAGAAAATCTGTGCGGCAAGCGAGTCGTGAGGTAGGAATTTCAGAATCGTCTGTCCAACGCATTTTGAAGCGCTGTCAATGGAAAAGTTACATTCCAAGATTAGTCCATGCTTTTAATGAAGATGATCCGGACCGAAGAGTGGAGTATTGCGAGTGGTACTTGGCACGATGTGGATGTGGATTGGACGAAGGGGTTTCATAGAATACCCTCCGCGTTCACCAGACCTCACACCACTAGACTTTTTTTTATGGGGATACTTAAAAGACAAAGTCTACGCTATAAAACCTGCAACAGTCGCTGAATTGATAGCAGCCATTGAACGAGAATGCACACAAATACCAAACGAAATGTTTCGTGATGTTTGCGATTCCATTGCTTCGCGTTATCAGCAGTGCCTGGACCAGAACGGACGTCAGTTTGAAAACAGGCGCTGACAAAACAATTAAATAATGTCTGTAGATTCTATTACATTTTGAAAATGAAATGTATTTTAATAAACACTGCCTTTATAATTATTTAAAGTGTGTATACATTTTTTTGGGACGCCCTGTATATAGATATATATATCTATATAGATATATATATATATATATAGATATATATATATATATAGATATATATATATAGATATATAGATATATATATATAGATATATATATATATAGATATTATAATATATATATATATATATATTATATATATAATATATATATATAGAGATATATATATATAGATATATATATATAGATATAATATATATATAGATATATATATATATATATAGATATATATATATATATATATCTATATATATATATATATATATAGATATATATAGATATATATATAGATATATATATATATAGATATATATATATAGATATATATATATATAGATATATATATATATCTATAGAATATATATATATATAGATATATATAGATATATATATATATATATATATAGATATATATATAGATATATATATATATATATAGATATATATATATATATATATATATATATATATATATATATATATATGTATATAGATAAAGTATATCAATCGCCCTACTCTTATCGTACTCACTCAACATGACGTGGAAAAACTCGAGCAACTTGGTGAGACACGACCTATGCCGTCTAAACCCATGTTGGGAGTCCCCAAGCAGCTTGTAGGAATCCAAATGGTCAACGATCCTATCAGTTATTATCCCTTCTAATAATTTACCTACAACTGAAGTGAGACTAATGGGACGATAGTTCCATGGACTTTCGTGATCCCCTTTCTTAAAGATAGGGGTCACGTTAGCTTCCCTCCAGTCGGTGCATCTCCAACGATTTGTTGAACCCTGTAGCCAGGTGGGGAGCCACCTGGTCGCGCACTTCTCCCAACACTCTGGGGAGAAACTGGTCTGGCCCAGGAGCCTTAAACGCGCTCAGTTTGTCTACTCTATCGGCAACGACTGTCGCAGTACATCTAACACTATCCAGGCCAGCACCTTCGTGCCTCACGCCTGGCTCGGGGATGACGCGGGTATCCTCCCTGGTGAACACTCCCGCAAAGTACTCATTAAGCACATTAGCGATGTCCGCGTCGGAGGTCCGCAGAACGCCGCTTCCGTCTTTTAAAGGACCTATCATGCTTCTAATGGGCTTTCTACTATTAACATACCTGAAGATCTCCTTAGGGTTCCCCTTGCAGAGGCTTGCCACCCGTAGTTCTTCGTTACGTTTCGCTAGCCTAACCTTCGCCTTCACTTCCCTACACAGGCGGACATACGCTTCAGTGTTCTCGTGGGAACGATTGGCCTTCGCCCTCCTATACGCTACTTTCCTATTTCGGATAGCCGAAGCGATGTCACGATTGAACCATTTAGGCTGCGTTGAAGCAGGGGTAACCGGTTTTGAGGGTATGGCAGCAGACTGCAGCACCATAAACTCGTCCCGGAATGCACTCCACACTCCCTCAACATTGCCGCCAACCTCTAACCCCATCTCTCCTACGCTATCCCTGAGGCTAACAAAGTTCGCCCGCCGGAGATCGAGCTTACTGCCTCTCGAGTTACTACGCTTCACCCGAGGGACGCACACACGAAACCTAATAAGACCGTGATCACTCCCGCCCAGTGATTCGTCAACGGTGAGGCCAGTGACGAGGTTGTCTTCGGTCGTGAATACTAAGTCTAGAACGCTTTCGCCTCGTGTAGGCTCGTTGACCCACTGAGTGAGGAAGTTCTCATCAGCAAAGTCAACTAGCCTCCTCCCTTCAGCATCGGTAGTCCTGTTTTCCCACTTTATGCCGCGACAGTTGAAGTCTCCTAAAACTACACACACCCTATCCCCTAGCAGGCAACTGAGTTCGGTGTACAGGGCTGTATCTTCCTCGAGGAGGAGATGCGGAGGTCTATACACCAAGATTAACCTATAGTTCGTCACCCCCATGTTCAGATCGACGCCAGGCAGCTCCCGTTCAGATCGGAACTGGCAGTCAACCGGACCCAACGTGTCCCTGACGTATATTAGTACCCCACCGCCCTCCCCACGGGTGCGGTCTTTGCGAAACATTCTATACCTGGGAATTTCGAACTCCCCAACGTAGTCCTTCCGATCAGTATGAATCCAGGACTCGGTGATAGCAACGATATCCTGGTATTCCGATGCTAAGAGCGCCCGTAGCTCGCCAAACTTGTTCCTGATCGACCTAGCATTAAAAAGCATTGCACGGAGGGAGCCTTCCCTATTCCGACCGCCCCCTAGCACGACCCGTTTCCCGAACAGCCAGGGCTGTCGGGAGTTGAAGAGCCCCTCACTAACGAGGGGGCAACTTCCGCAGGAGCCTGAGCCCCCTCCAACGTAGGAGGAGGGTCACCCAACTGTACTTCGACGCACCCTTCAGTTGAAGGTACGTCCGCCACCAGCTCATCATCATCTCTCCCCTGTGGGGGCCCATCATCTCCCCGGACTCGACCTCACCATTCTGTATAGGTGCCGGTCGAGCAGCGCGCCTAGCACACCTTTACCCTTGTTATTGAGGTGGACACCATCCCTCTGGTAAAGGTCCCACCTACCCGCAAATGCGTCGAAGGGGTCAGTAAACCTCACGCCCAGCGGAACGCACAAGTCTTGTACCCTCTCGTTGATGCCAATGACCTTACTGAGCGCGTGGACACTGGCATTCATTCGCGGTAAAATACCCATTAACATTCCCCTGTCTGTCTTCAGTTTTAGATCATCCGCAAGAGACATGATCTCGGTGATGATCCCTTCTGTGAGACCTACCCCACCGCCTCTGAGGAACAGGTCGTTGCCACCAGCATGGACAACGATCGCAGTCCTCCGACTAGCCACGCGCACCTTGTCTACCTCCTTCCTTAAGTGCGCCGTTCCCCGCCCAGGTAAGTACCTTACCTTCCTCCCATCTCGGTTTGCAGAAGCAAAGTACTTCTCCTGGCCCCTGATCTGCGACTCCCCAATCAAAACGGTGTCTTCCTCCTTCGAGCACAGGAGACTAAAGCGGTTAGAGATCCTGACAGGGGCAACTGGGGTCTCAGGCTTCTGCTTCGCAGCCTTCTTGCCCGAAACTTTTCGAAACCCGTCGCCACCCATACACGCAGTTACACCACCCGACCCACCCCGACCGGTAGCTACATCCTTCGGTTTCTTTGGGCCATCAGTAGGCCCCTTCCCACCCTTTTTCTTCATCGGCCCCTTCCCACCCTTTTTCTTCATCGGCCCCTTCCCACCCTTCTCTATCGACCCCTTCCCACCCTTCTCTATCAGCCCCTTCTTTGCGCCCTCCACCTTACGCCGCGGTTCCAAGCATTCCACGTGGGTCGCTGGCGATTCCTGACACTGATTTAGGACCCTGGCACCCGATTGCACCTCTACTGTTTATCCGCGGTCCCGAGATCTGTCCATTCCATCGCTGGACCGACTTTCCACGGCAGCTATCCTATCCTGAATGAGCCCCGGGTTAGGCGGCGGCGCAGCCTCGTCAGTGACCGCTGCACCTCCAACAGCCGGTCTGGACGACTCGAGCCGCCGGACCCTCTCCTCTAGCTTCTCGTAAAACCGCATGAGTTCGCAAAAGCGGCACATGCTGGAGTGGTTGATCTTCGCGAAGCAGGCTTCTTTGAAGTTCGTCACCCACTGGTTTACTTCACACCTCGCACATTCAGCCTTCAGTTTCTGCGGTCCAGTCATTGTTAACTTTTGTTTTTTTTTTGTTTTTAATTCTGAATACTCTGAATAAGATAAAGCGTTCTAGCAATGAAAACTATCAAAGAAGTTCTGACCAGTATATAAAAAAAGAGGGGGGGGGGGGTGAATTCATCCGCGCGTAGACGTATCCACCTATTTGAAGTGACGTTCATCCCTTCCAGGAGACTACACCTCTCGCTGCTGCCGCACCGACCAAAGGTCTCCCCAGGGCCGGACAGTCCCAAACGTGTCGCAGCTACTAAATGACAAACTCGCGACGCAGGCGTCACGATTTCCCGCCAGGAGCGACAGCGAGATGCAGCCCCCTTACTAAGTCTTACTAGTCACTCACAAGCGGCCAGACTCTTAGAATCCAGTGTTCAAGGGATATCCCACCAGACCCAGAGCCTACGCCCGAGACTTTACGCTGGTCTGGCAGCCAGCTGGGCAGTAAAGCTCTCTCACCTCAGAGCAGTACAGCCAAGCACCATCAATTGGTCACCAAAGAACGGTCGCAAGGGGCTGGTCAGGCCATTACGCGTTAGGAAGGGGCTTAACGGGGCACTAGCCACACTCCATTCATCGCGCCCCTACGCCTGGGACCCCTCCATCCCAGTCTCTCACAACTTACGAGCGTTAAACGGTGTTATTTATAGAGAGAGAGAGAGAGTTACAAGGAAAAGAGGAAGCCTCAAAGACCTTTTGGTCCTCTCTGGGAGGTTCCTGTTATTAAAAGTTTTTTCTTTCAACTATCCTAGCAGTAGTAGAAAACTGGATAGAAAAGTAGAAGGCTCTCTCCCCACCCTCCGCTCCCTCCCTGCCAGAGGCAGGTATGGAAAAAGGTTGAAGAAAATACCTTGACCCTGGAAAAGTAGCCAAGGAAATTTTAAAGGAAAGTGGAAAATATATAAATAGCTCTATATTTAGCTTGCTCACAGAGACACCGTGCAAGCGAACTCCTGCAGAGCTTTCTTATGTTTTAACCTTAAACTATGAGAGTATTCAGTACTTTGTCTAGCCTATTTTTAAACACATTTACACTTTGACTGGAAACAACCTCTGAGGGAAGTTGGTTCCAGATATTAACTATTTTATAGGAAACGAAATTTCCGCAGAGAGAGGTCGTAAATGTCTTTAGTTCCAGTTTAAACCCATTATTTCTTGTCGGATTGGCATTAAGTGAGAATAAGTTTCTGTAATCTACCCTGTCTATTCCTTTGAGCATCTTGACTTGAATAAGCTGACCCCGCAACCTCTTCGTCTCTAAGCTAAACAGATTTAGGCGCTCCAATCTCCGTTGGTAGCTTTGCATTCTCATTGAAGGGATCAATTTTGTAGCCCTTGCTTGTACTCTTTCTAACCTTTCTATGTCCTTCCTGAGGGATGGAGACCAAAACTGCGCACAGAATTCCAGTTGAGGTCTAACTAGAGAATTATAAAGACACATTACAGTCTCCTTGTTCCGAAACTGGAACTGTCTTTTAATATAACCTAATAATTTTAAGGCCCTCTTTTCGACTTCTGCACAGTGCGTCGACGGTTTTAGATCGTTGCTGATATAGACTCCTAAGTCTTTCTCTAGATTGGTCTCAGTCAATTTCCTTCCCAAGAGAGAGTAATCGGTCATCGGGTTTTTATAACCTATGTGCATTACCTTACATTTGTCCAAGTTGAATGGCATCTGCCAAGTAGCAGACCATTCGCCCAACCTGTCAAGATCGTTCTGAAGCGTTCTTACGACCTCCTCAGTACCTACACCTAATTTCGTATCGTCTGCAAATTTGGAGGGGGAGAGAGAGGGAGAGAGAGAGAGAGAGAGAGAGAGAGAGAGAGAGAGAGGAGAGAGAGAGAGAGAGAGAGTTACAAGGAGTTACAAGGACAAGAGGAAGCCTCAAAGACCTTTCGGTCCACTCTGGGAGGTTCCTGTTATTAAAAGTTTATTTTTGTTTCAACTATCCTAATAGTAGTAGAAAACTGGATAGAAAAGTAGAGGGCTCTCTCCCCACCCTCCGCTCCCTCCCTGCCAGAGGCAGGTACGGAAAAAGGTTGAAGAAAATACCTTGACCCTGGAAATGTAGCCAAGGAAATTTTACAGGAAAGTGGAGAATATATAAATAGCTCTATATTTAGCTTGCTCACAGAGACACCGTGCAAGCGAACTCCTGCAGAGTTTTCTGAGGTTTTAATCTTAAACTATGAGTGTGTTCAGTACTTTGTCTAGCCTATTTTTAAACAGATTTACACTTTGACTGGAAACAACCTCTGAGGGAAGTTGGTTCCAGATATTAACTATTTTATAGGAAACGAAATTTCCGCAGACAGAGGTCCTAAATGTCTTTAGTTCCAGTTTAAACCCATTATTTCTTGTCGGATTGGCATTAAGTGAGAATAAGTTTCTGTATTCTACCTTGTCTATTCCTTTGAGCATCTTGAAGACTTGAATAAGCTGACCCCGCAACCTCCTCGTCTCTAAGCTGAACAGATTTAGGCGCTCCAATCTCCGTTGGTAGCTTTGCATTCTCATTGAAGGGATCAATTTTGTAGTCCTTGTTTGTACTCTTTCTAACCTTTCTATGTCCTTCCTGAGGGATGGAGACCAAAACTGCGCACAGTATTCCAGTTGAGGTCTGATTAGAGAATTATAAAGACATTATAAAGAATTATAAGCGTTCTTACGCCCTCCTTAGTACCTACACTACTTTCTAATTTCGTATCGTCTGCAAATTTGAAGATTGCACTTAGAAGCCCGATGTCTATATCGTTAATATAGATGATAAAAAGTAAAGGACCCAGAACGGAACCCTGTGGGACACCACTGGTGACGGGCGCCCACTCCGAAGCCACTCCATTTATTACCACTCTCTGCTTTCTATCTTTTAACCAATCCTCAATCCAGTTGGAAACGAGCCCGGTGATTCCTAGTCCTTTGACTTTAGCTATCAATCTAGCGTGAGGGACTTTGTCAAAGGCTTTTTGAAAGTCGAGATACACTATATCTATTGCCCTACTTGCATCGTACAGTGTATGCATATTATGGAAAAACTCTAACAGGTTTGTCAGACAGGATCTATGTCGCCTAAATCCATGTTGAGAATAAAAAATTAGATTGTTAGATTCAAGGTGATACACAATACGTTTTGTAATGATGGATTCCAACAGTTTGCCGACAACTGATGTTAAACTGATCGGGCGATAATTACAAGGATTTTCCCTATCACCCTTTTTAAAGATTGGTGTTACATTTGCTAACTTCCAGTCGGTTGGAACTTTCCCTAACTCGATTGATTGTTTGAATATGGTTACTAAGTCGTCAACAACATTGTGGCTAACCTCTTTTAATACCCTTGGAAGAAATAAGTCGGGGCCAGGTGATTTGTATTTGTTCATCTTATCAATTAATTGCTGTACCTCATTTCTCGTAAAACTTATGGTCTCTACGGGATGGTCACCGTCATATGTAATCCGAGGACTTGGCACTTCTATTGTGTCTTCCTCCGTGAAGACTGTAACGAAGAACTCGTTTAACATATTAGCTATATCTTTATCACCGAATTTCAGTACGCCATTTCTATCTTTTAAGGGGCCTACAGAATTTTTAATTGGCTTTCTGCTATTAACATGGGCAAAAAATTCTTTAGGGTTAACTTTACAGAGTGAGGCAACTCTAGCTTCTTCATCACGTTTGGCTGATCTAATTAAGGACTTAACCCTCCTACGTAGGTTTATATAGTTTTCTGAATTAGTGTGGTTGAAATGCGACTTAAGTAGTTTGTAGGCTCTATTTCTTCCCGTAATAGCCCTCCTAATTTCGTTGTTAAACCATTTCGGTGACTTTGTTGACAAGGAAACCATTTTAGTGGGTATAAAAGTGTTCTGTAATATTCTAAATTGATCCCTATATGAGCTCCAGGTGACACTGACATCCTCACTTATTAGAACTTCAAGTGTGTCTAAACTACTTCGGAAGCTTTCAAAATTTGCTCTCGAGAAATCCAGTCTTTCACGAGTCTTTTCGCGTGTATTAACTGGAACCCTGAGGTCAAACCTAATCAAATTATGATCGCTGTTACTTAAATTTTCACCAATAGTCAGGTTAGAGACTAGGTCATCTTCGTTCGTGAATATGAGGTCTAGTTTATTATTACCCCTAGTAGGCCCGTCAACCCATTGACTTAATAAGTTATCATCGGCAAATTCCAACAGTCTTGAGCCCTCAGCATCAGCTGTTTTGTTTTCCCAATTTACATTACCACAATTAAAATCACCAAAAATCACACTGATCTTATTATTCACTATTCTGCTTAATTTGTTATACAAGTTTATATCCTTATCAACGGGGTAGTGAGGTGGTCTATATACTAGAAGTAGCTGCACTACTTTATTATTTAGGTTTAGATCAATTCCCAACATTTCATGAGCAGATACGATATTACTGTTTACCGGGTGCAGGGAGTCCCGAGCATACAAAAGTACACCGCCGCCTTCCCTTCCGTTCCTATCTTTGTGAAACATTTTGTAACCTACCATTTCAAATTCTCCTACAAAATCCCTTGATTCAGAATGAATCCAGGATTCCGTTATTCCGATGATATCAAAGTTCTCAGTTTTGACAAGCGCTATAAATTCCATTAGTTTGTTTCTAATTGACCTAGCATTGAAGAGCACAGTTTTGAGTGATTTTAAGTTGTGGTTTTTCCTAACTGGCCTGAGTCGTTTCCCGACGCAGTTGAACTAACTACTGGGGGAGGGGGACTAACTACTGGGGAGGGGGACTAACTGCTGGGGGAGGGGGACTAACTGCTGGGGGAGGGGGACTAACTGCTGGGGGAGGGGGACTAACTGCTGGGGGAGTAGGTTTAACTGTTTGGGGAGCAGGATCAATTGCTGGTTTGGGGGGTCCTAGTTTAAAAAGATTATATAAATTAATGTTCAGTAAATCACCATACTTCTTTTTCCCCTTCTGGTTAAAATGTATCCCGTCCGAACCAAAGTATTCCCCATTTCCGTAGAATGTAGGCCAAAAATCGACAAACTTTAGGCCTTTTTCATCACACATGCGTTTAACTCTTTTATTTATGCTAATGGCTTTACTTAGAGTATAGTCACTAGCACGCATTCGAGGGAGAATTCCTACGACCATACCCATGTCTGTCCTATCCCTAACCTTGTCAGTTAGGTTCTTGAATTCTTTTATAATGGCTCTGTCTGCCCTCCTGTCCCTCCCAGAAAAACGTCATTGCCACCAACATGGACAATGATAGGGCAACTCTTATTCTTGATATTAATTTTGCCTAATTCCCTATTAATTATCTGGCTTGTGGCACCCGGAAAACATCGGAGTTTTCTCTTGGTCGCCGTCTTGCTCCGAAAAAGTCCCCTTGATTCCTTACCATAGAATCCCCAATTAAAAAGGATTCATCCTCCTCATCAGCAAGTAAGTGAAACTTATTTTTGATGGTAATGGGTTCCAAATCCTTATGTTTTGGTTTTGGTTTGGAGGGTCTTATTTTTTACCAATTTGAATTCTTGTTCCTCCGTTCTATTTTCCGGAATAGTCACCGTGTTTTCCAAGCGTGCCACGCTTTGTTCTAGATGCTTAATCTTACAGTTTAAATCTGCTGGTGTGTTTTTAGTTTGATCTTGTCCACTGGGTTGGATTTCCAGTGCGACGACCCTAGCTTCAAGCTTTTTTACTAATTCCTTTAGCTCTTTAACTTCCTTTTCGTGGTTGTCTCTAAGTTTACAAAACAAACATACACTAAGGGATGTGATATCGCTGATACTACCTTCAGGGAAGTCAACGCACCAATGATTAACTTTACATTTAAAGCATTCTGCTTTCAATTTAGCTGGCCCTGCCATATTTTCTCTTTTTTTTTTCTGAATACTCTGAATAAGATAAAGCGTTCTAGCAATGAAAACTATCAAAAACGTTCTGACCAGTATATAAAAAAGGGGGGGGGTGAATTCATCCCGCGCGTAGACGCATCCACCTACTTGCAAGTGACGTTCATCCCTTCCAGAAGACTACACCTCTCGCTGCTGCCGCACCGACCAAAGGTCTCCCCAGGGCCGGACAGTCCCAAACGTGTCGCAGCTACCAACTGACAAACACTCGCGACGCAGGCATCACGGATTTCCCGCCAGGAGCGACAGCGAGATGCAGCCCCTTACTAAGTCTTACTAGTCACTCACAAGCGGCCAGACTCTTAGAATCCAGTGTTCAAGGGATATCCCACCAGACCCAGAGGCTACGCCCGAGACTTTACGCTGGCCTGGCAGCCAGCTGGGCAGTAAAGCTCTCTCACCTCAGAGCAGTACAGCCAAGCACCATCAATTGGTCACCAAAGAACGGTCGCAGGGGGCTGGTCAGGCCATTACGCGTTAGGAATGGGCTTAACGGGGCACTAGCCACACTCCATTCATCGCGCCCCTACGCCTGGGACCCCTCCATCCCAGTCTCTCACAACCTACGAGCGTTAAATGGTGTTATTTATAGAGGTTCCAAAGCCTCTCTTCCCACGCATGAGGTAGCAGTAGGGTCCTAATAGTAAAAGAAGAGAAAAATACTTAATACTAAAAGAAAATTTTTTTTTTTTTTTTTTCAGTCAGAGGAGAACATCCTTAATGTAAGCTAAAAGGACAGAGTAGGGATGGGATGGGGTCCTAGTAACCCACGGGACAGGATTGTACAACATACTTTACCCGCCCTCCCGAAAGAGAGAGAGAACCTAAAGGAACTGGCAGCCAATTTCTCTAGAATCCCACGACTCGGGACCGGAGGGCTGTCACACCCCAAGTATAAAGTTTACAACATCCAGAAGAAATGTCATAACCTTTATACCCCCTGCGGAGAGAGAGGGGGAGAGGGGGAGAGGGAGAGGGAATTTGTATTATCAATTTTAATAAATTTCCCTCTTATACTTTTAACTCTATTTCATTCTTTCCTCCATGCCAGCCCTTCTTTATTTTATAGGCTTATAAGTCTATCGTTCAAAGGGCAAAACGCCAATTTTCCATAATTGTCTTCGCTCTTACTCTCGTCGAAAAACACCTATAAATGTCTTGCAAAAATATCATAACGCACTGTTTATGATAGCCGATATACAACCAAACACCACCAATACAGACTTACTGAACAATTCCTTTATATATATTATTTATATATATATATATATTATATATATATATATATATATTATATATATAAAACCTGCTTTTAGGTAACTTTGTTGTGCTGATTTCAAAAATCACCTTAGTTTTTGCCTATCTCGTCAGGTTTCGAGCAATCAAATACGGAGATATCGCATTTTGGCAGGGTTATGCCCAATTTTTTTCTTTTCAAAAAATAAGTTTCACATACTCAGAATCAGCATGGAAAAGTAAACAATTGTGCAGGGAGTGAACTTTAATATACAATGGTAATATTGACACAAAGTGATTAAAGTGTTTAAATAAGCAAAAAATGAATCCATGATCATGACGTCACGCTCACACCTGGGGAAATCACAGATACCCAAGATTTAATATATTGTACATGACCTTTAGATTTAATGCACAGATTTGCGTATTCCACAGATAAAATTTTAACAGCAAAACAGCTGTTAACAGGTCTCAAAAATCATCAATTTTGATAAGTGCCCTTCATGGATCACCCAAAATAGGCATATTGCATTGCATATTGCACGAAAACCTGATGTGATGGACAAAATCTAAAGTGATTTTTGAAATCAGCACATCAATATTATCCAGAAACAGGTCTTAGAATTAAATCGCCAGCAAAATTGTTTTTTTTGTTGGGCAGTGTAATCATCCTAAATCAGCAGATTGTATCTTATTCTTGATCGATTCTTTCAGGGTCCGTTAAAATGTCGAAAATGTGTGAATGGTCCACTTCAGAACTCACCTCAATCAAATTCTGGTTCCCATTGAGTTTTGCGAGAATTACTAAATGTTTGATTGCTGGTGAGAAAAGCAGCGAGCGGTTGTACTTCGATATAAAATACTGAGGTTTTCCAACAACAACAAAAAAATTTCTTTCAGAATCTTGAAATTGAAAGGTTAAAATAAATGAATATTCATTCACTGAGATTTATTTTCCAAGTGGCAAACACCAATTTAAACTTTTTTCAGGAGCTGCTTACAAAAATAGTCATTCACCGAATCCACGACAAAAAAAAAAAGGTGTGGTCTGTTTACAATAAAATTAAATTAATCAAATAAAGTGTTTACATGCCATGGATCACTTTAACATGTTGCTTCCCAGGAAACTCGCTTTAACATATTGCTTCCCAGTGTTATTATTTAGCATAAGGAGTACGATAAAAAATGTTTGATTACCTGAAGATCCGTCACCCTGGCCTTTGTGAGTTAGCTTTATAAGGCTAACTAACGAAAATATCACGACTTAACCTAAGCAATCGTTAGGTCAACTGTACGCCCTTGACGATTGGTTAGGTTAGGTCGTGATATTTTCGTTAGTTAGCCTTATAAAGCTAACTAAAAAAGGCTGGAGTGACGGATCTTCAGGTGATCCAAAATGTTCGCTTTAATGAAGTAAAGGCATAAAAAGTAAATCAAAACATGTTAAAATATTAGATTGAAAGTAAATTTATTAGAATTGTCGCGCTATATGGTCACACAAAGTGACCAACCAACCTTTCTCTTTTTAACATATTGCTTCCCAGTGTTAATCACTTTAACATATTGCTTCCCAGGAGGGATCACTTTAACATATTGCTTCCCGAATGCTTTGGGAAACAATATGTTAAAGTGATCCCACGCCATTTACGAAAAAGTTTAAAGTAATTTCGCATTATTAAACCGTAATCATGAAAATATTAAAAAAAAAAATTATTCAATGTTTGATTTAAAGACCTGAGTTACAAAAATCTCACTCAGCAGCATTTTAGAAATGAACAATATTATGACGCTTCTTTATAGTTTAAAATGAAGTATAAAAAACATTTGTATGAAATACAGATAAATTTTTTCCCTAATATTTACGAGCGATTTATTCTCTGTTGTCTAACTATGGGAAGAGTTGTTGAGGCTTAACCCCTTCACTTCTTCATGAAAAATAAAAGTATATTTATACTGGTTGCTATGACGTGCCAGGCACGTCAAAGTTCTGAAGTGGTAAAAGCAGCTTTTCTGGTCTCAGAAGGCTCCGCACAGGGTTGAGGACCAACAACGTCTGTTGAAACACTCGGAAATCTTGCCGTTATTGCCATGACTACGAGTAAGCCATGTTTTGTGGTCTCGAGAGAAGACATCGTACGAAGGTTACGATGCACATTAAAGAAGGCTGGTGTGAGAAAGCATGTTCAATTCGTAGACGCCTATCAGATTAATAACTGAATTGAACAAGACGCGTATTAGTGGAATGGTGGTAATTTTAATTTGCCTTTTGTTTTTGTATTCATTAGCACTATAAAAAAACAGTTTTCCTATTACAAATATTTCACAGCATTCGATAGCTACATAGTATACCCAAGGACAAGGTCATTCAGTTAGCGTGTATATAACATGGGCAATATCTGTTTATAAGTATGGAATTAATTGTTTATCTGTATCGATTTCGTGGTCTTGGAAGTATATATGTTAGATTTATGTTTGTACTTGTAAAAGGTATATCATAAATCACATTATTCAAAGTGATGATACAATTCTATCGATTCTTATAAAAAGAGTCCATGCAATGTCACAAAATTCTTGGTACTGTCCCAGACTGAGTTACAGTACATGCTGAAAGAGATGACCACCCACTTCTCGAAATGCTGGATCGAACCTTGCTGTTGTTTTAAAAATTAATTGATTCGAGTGTAATTGTATAGCTTGCGAAAAAATAACTTCTCATATATGTTAGTAAACTTGGTGAGTAAAGAAATAGGTCGGTAATTCTATAAAACTAGTTTTGACATCACATTTAAACAATAAAACGGTTTTGGCAATTTTACGACTGTCCGAAAAACACCAGTCGTAATGACCTATTAAAGGCAAGCGAAATAATTAAGTGGTAGCCAGAAGAAAGAAAAACAGAGTATTTAGGAGCCTTCGAAGTGTCACTAAGAAGATTTATTGCTTGTAAGTAAGTAAAAAGTCATTCAAATGATTTGCAAAATTTTTGTGATCGTTATGTTCTTCATTAACTACAGTTTCTATAGAATCATATGCATTAACTGGATTTATAAAGTCATTATTAATTTTCGAAGATCTGTTGGAAATAATTTCGAAAAATTTGTTTTATAATCGCCGAGCTCTTACAAGGTTACGACAGCCCTTAAAAATAAGATAAGAAGCGACTCGCAGTTTTTTTTTTTTTTTTTTTTTTTTTTTTATAGACACTATGTTTATGCTTGCATAACAAAAGCTCATCAAAAATCCAAAGGGCTTTTTTAAGAAAGGCATTTTATCAATTTCGTTCTCGTAGGAAAATGCGTGCGGTTTTATCAATTCTTTGAAATCTTAAATTTCTTTATAGTAATAGCAGCATCAAAGTCATCATTACAAGAATAATCTACACATAACCGACTAAATTCGCGTTGAAAAATGTTGATTTTGTCATCATAAACATGTAGGAACAATAACAGATTTACACTATATTAGAAGAAATTCCACACAAGTATACTTTCTATCTAATATTACAAGAATATAAAGGAGTGAAGTTAAAATTATGTAAATTCAAAACATAGTTTAGATTTTTTCTAAAAGACTATGGAGTGAGAATTTTTCATTGATTTAAGCCAAGAGCTTTTGACAAGAACTACTTATTAATATTAATTGTACAATAAGATAACTTAAGTCCATTCCCTTCTAATACATATATCTGTGATGCCATTGTACATCAAGAAAATCCTGCAACAATCTGTTATTTGCCTTGATAATTAAACACCATAAATTCTGCTAATCTTTAATTACACTGGAAGAAACTGTAGACACTAATCGACCAGGGAAGTACTCGAGGGGGTACATTAGGCAGGAGAAAAGGAGTGCTGGGAATTCCGTTTCTCCTGTCATTGTCCGCCTCAGCTGATCTTTTCCGTGCCTCATCTAACTTGTGAGCAGTCCAGCATGTTCTTAAACATACACTTCTCCCTCTATTCCTCATTACACATACATGCATCTCACACACTACACAATCTTTTCAAAATTAAAAAAGACATCGTTTATAAAAGCCTCGGAGACCTTCATTTCGGCTCACTCCCTCTCCTTCTAAACATGTTTTTTTTTTTTGCGCACGTTTGCCATTGGCCCCCTTTTTTTTGCATAAGGATTAAATAACAGATTTAAAATCCATAATATGTTAAACATTATTGGGATTGCAAAATAAGGACTTATTATTAACATGATTTATAATAAGAACTGCTACATAAATGAAAAAACATAAGTAGGATTTAATAGTTAGGGGATAAATTCCTCGTGGGCTTCATATGAATTTAGAAAAACAAGGACGTGATTTTTGGCATGAAGCGTGAAGAACAGGTTTCCACACGTTCGTACGTGTAATATTGTTTAACCAAAAAGGAATGGAAATATCATTCACGTGATGCTCCACGTCCCGTTTCGTCCAATCTTCATAAACAGTTTATGTTTTAAATAACAATTTATATTTATAATTAAATCATTTAATGCTGTCAAATAGGTCAAATAATAATAATAATTAATAATAATGATTTTAGTGTTAATTAAATAATATACAAAATAGAGGAATTTATAAAACTCATGAAATAGTGTATGTAAAAGTTGTCTCTAAGTTCCAGGTTTATAAGGGACATGAACAATTGTTTCTCCAAAGCGAGATGAAAATCCGAAGTGCAGAGAGCACGGGGCAGATAGAGAATCAAGCAGGCAGTCGAGAACAGGACACGAGAGAGAGAGAGCGAGTTACAAGGGGTTACAAGCAAAAGTAGCACCTCAAAAGGCATTGCGGCCCATACCGAGGGGTACCAATGACAACGGGTGCCATGGAAAATTTCAAACACCCTCAAATAGTGTGCAAGATTCGGTCTAACCTTTGTTTGAACTGATCCACAGAGGAACTGTTCACAAATTCTGAAGGTAACCTGTTCCACGTGTCACAGATCTTATAGGTAAAGTAATTCCCACACACACTAGTCCTAAACCGATTCAAATCCAACTTCCAACCATTGTTGCGAGTTGGTTTATCATTTAAACTAAACATGCTTCTAAAATCGACACCGTTGAACCCGCGTAAGAACTTGAAAACCTCAATCAGTTGACCGCGCAGCCTCCGAGTTTCCAGCGAAAACAAGTTCAAGGTACGTAAGCGTCGATTGTAGCTCATATGCCTAATTGAAGGAATTAATTTTGTGACCCTCGCCTGGATTCGCTCCAGCCTTTCAATATCTTTCCTGAGGATGGGAGACCAGAACTGCACAGCATACTCCAGGTGCGGCTGAACCAGAGAATTGTACAGAGAGCAAAATCTCCTTGTTCCGAAATCGCCTCCTGATATAACCCAACAGCTTCTGGGTTTTCTTTTCTACCTCTACGCACTGTTTGATAAACTTAAGGTCGCTGCTAATTAGCACACCCAAGTCCTTTTCCAAATCAGTGGCCTCGATATTACTCCCAAATATGCAGCAGTCTGACTTGGGATTGGCGTAGCCAATGTGCATCACTTTGCATTTACCCAAGTTAAACGGCATTTGCCATTTTTCGGACCACTCTCCTATCCTACGTAAGTCCGCACGCAGTTGCTCGATCGCCTCTAGCGTCCCAACATTAGCCCCAAGCTTCGTGTCATCAGCGAATTTGGCTATCCTACAGACGATGCCACCGTCGATATCATTTATGTAAATGATAAACAAAAGTGGCCCCAAAACGGAACCCTGAGGAACCCCACTAGTGACCGAGGCCCAACCCGAACTAGCCCCTTTAATTACAACCCTCTGCCACCTATTCTTAAGTCAGGTTTCAATCCAGCTACCTACTTCCCCACCGATACCGAGCGCGCGCACTTCCGCCATTAGCCGGCGGTGAGGTACCTTATCAAGGGCTTTCTCAAAGTCGAGATAAAGTACAGTATATCAACATGGCGTGGAAAAACTCGAGCAAGTTGGTGAGACACGACCTATGCCGTCTAAACCCATGTTGGGAGTCCCCAAGCACCTTGTAGGAATCCAAATGGTCAACAGTCCTATCCGCTATTATCCCCTCTAATAATTTACCTACAGCCGAAGTGAGACTAATGGGACGATAGTTCCCGGGACTTTCGTGATCCCCTTTCTTAAAGATAGGGGTCACGTTGGCTTCCCTCCAGTCACCAGGCACCTGGCCCGTCTCCAACGATTTGTTGAAGACTGTAGCCAGGTGGGAAGCCACCCGGTCGCGCACTTCCCGCAACACTCTGGGGAGAAAGTGCTCTGGCCCAGGAGCCTTAAACGCGCTCAGTTTGTCTATTGTATCGGCAACGACTGTCGCGGTACATCGAACACTATCCAGGCCAGCATCTTCGTGCCTCACGCCTGGCTCGGGGATGATGCGGGTGTCCACCCTGGTGAACACTCCCGCAAAGTACTCATTAAGCACATTGGCGATGTCCGCGTCGGAGGTCCGCAGAACGCAGCTGGGATCCTTTAACGAATCTATCATGCTTCTAATGGGCTTTCTACTATTAACATAACTGAAGAACTCCCTAGTGTTCCCCTTGCAGAGGCTTGCCACCCGCAGTTTTTCGTTACGTTTCGCTAGCCTAACCTTCGCCTTCACTTCTCTGCACAGGCGGACATACGCCTCAGTGTTCTCATGGGAACGATTGGCCTTCGCCCTCCTATACGCAGCTTTCCTATTTCGAATAGCCGAAGCGATGTCACGACTGAACCACTTAGGCTGCGTTGAAGCAGGGGTGACCGGATTTGAAGATATGGCAGCAGACTGCAGCACCATAAACTGATCCCGGAATGCACTCCACACTCCCTCAACATCACCACCGACCTCTAACCCCATCTCACCTACGCTATCACGGAGGCTAACAAAGTCCGCCCGCCGTAGATCGAGCTTACTGCCTCTAGAGTCACTACGCTTAACCCGAGGGACGCAGACACGGAACCTAATCAGACCGTGATCACTCCCGCCCAACGATTCATCAACGGTGAGGCCAGTGACGAGGTTGTCTTCGGTCGTGAATACTAAGTCTAGAACGCTTTCGCCTCGTGTTGGCTCATTGACCCACTGAGTTAGGAAGTTCTCATCAACAAAGTCAACTAGCCTCCTCCCTTCGGCATCAGCAGTCCTGCCTTCCCACTTTATGCCGCAACAGTTGAAGTCTCCTAAAACTACACACTCCCTGTCCCTAAGCAGGCTACTGAGTTCGGTGTACAGGGCTGTCTCCTCCTCGAGGAGGAGATGCGGAGGTCTATACACCAAGATTAACCTATAGTTCGTCCCTCCCATGTTCAGATCAACGCCAAGCAGCTCCCGTTCTGATCGGAACTGGCAGTCAACCGGGCTGAACGTGTCCCTCAAATATATTAGTACCCCTCCCCCCTCCCCACCGGTGCGGTCTTTGCGAAACATTCTATACCCGAGAATTTTGTACTCCCCAACGTAGTCCCTACGATCAGTATGAATCCAGGACTCGGTGATAGCAACGATATCCTGGTATTCTGATGCTAAGAGCGCTCGTAGCTCGCAAAACTTATTCCTAATCGACCTAGCATTAAAAAGCATTGCACGGAGGGAGTCTTCCCTATTCTGACCGCCCCCTAGCACGACCCGTTTCCCGATCAGCCAGGGCTGTCGGGAGTTGAAGAGACCCTCACCAATAAAGGGGCAACATCCGCCGGAGCCTGAGCCCCCTCCAACGGGGAATGAGGGTCACCCACCTGTACCTTGACACACCCTTTAGTTGAAGGTACGTTCGCCACCGGCTCATCATCATCTCTCCCCGGTGGGGGCCCGTGATCTCTACCCGTGCTCGACCTCACCATTCTGTATAGGTGCCGGTCGAGCAGCGCGCCTAGCACACCTTTACCCTTGTCATTGAGATGGACACCATCCCTCTGGTAAAGGTCCCACCTACCCGAAAATGCGTCGAAGGGGTCATTACACCTCACGCCTAGCGGGACGCACAAGTCTTGCACCCTCTCGTTGATGCCAATGACCTTACTGAGCGCGTGGTCACTGGCATTCATCTGCGGTAAAATACCAATCAACATTCCCCTGTCTGTCTTCAGTTTTAGATCATCCGCAAGCGACATCATCTCGGTGATGATCCCTTCTGTAAAACCTACCTACAGCCTTTGAGGAACAGGTGGTTGCCACAAGCGTGGACAACGATCGCCGTCCTCCGACTAGCCACGCGCAGCTTCTCTAGCTCCTTCCTTAAGTGCTCCGTTTCCCGCCCATGTAAGCACCTTACCTTCTTCCTGTCCCGGTTTGCAGAAGCAAAGTACTTCTCCTGGTCCCTGATCTGCGAGTCCCCAATCAAAACGGTGAGAAAAAGCGACTTGAAGGCGCCTTTAGAAATTTGACTAGTGTACTTTAAAGGTCACTGTAAATTCTATGCTACACTCCAGTACTTACAAACTAATAATGCCTATGAATATCACAGTCCGTTTCCACATTAGATGAGAGTTACAAGGAATTACAAGGGAAAGAAGTACCTCAAAAGGCCTTGCGGCCCATACCGAGGTGGTACCAATGGCAACGGGTGCCCGGGAAAATTTTCTACACCCTCAAATAGTGTGCACGATTTGGTCTAACCTTTTCTTGAACTGATCCACAGAGGAACTGTTCACAACTTCTGAAGGTAACCTGTTCCAATTGTCACAGATCTTATACGTAAAGTAATTCCCACACACACTAGTCCTAAACCGTTTCAAATCCAACTTCCAACCATTGTTGCGAGTTGAGTTATCATTTAAACTAAACATGCTTCTAAAATCGACATCTTTGAACCGCGTCACGTAAGCGTCGATTGTAGCCCATATGCCTAATGGAAGGGATTAACTTTGTGGCATTCTTCAGCCGGTTTTGAATCCACCTACCTACTTCCCCACCAATACCCAGCGCACGCACTTTGGCCATTAGCCGGCGGTGAGCTACCTAATCAAAGGCTTTCTCATCAATCGCCCTACTCTTATCATACTCACTCAACATGACGTGGAAAAACTCGAGCAAGTTGGTGAGACACGACCTATGCCGTCTAAACCCATGTTGGGAGTCCCCAAGCAGCTTGTAGGAATCCAAATGGTCAACGATCCTGTCCGCTATTATCCCCTCTAATAATTTACCTACAACTGAAGTGATACTAATGGGATGATAATTCCCTGGACTTTCGTAATTCGCTTTCTTAAAGATAGGGGTCAAGTTGGCTTCCCTCCAGTCACCAGGCACCTGGCCCGTCTCCAACGATTTGTTGAAGACTGTAGCCAGGTGGGGAGCCACCTGGTCGCGCACCTCCCGCAACACTGGGGAGAAACTGGTATGGCCCAGGAGCCTTAAACGCGCTCAGTTTGTCTATTCTATCGGCAACGATTGTCGCGGTACATCGAACACTATCCAGGCCAGCACCTTCGTGCCTGACGCCTGGTTCGGGATGACGCGGGTATCCTCCCTGGTGAACACTCCCGCAAAGTACTCATTAAACACATCAGCGATGTCCGCGTCGGAGGTCCGCAGAACGCCGCTGGGGTCCTTTAACGGACCTATTATGCTTCTAATGGGCTTTCTACTATTAACATAACTGAAGAACTCCTTAGGGTTCCCCTTGCAGAGGCTTGCCACCCGTAGTTCTTCGTTACGTTTCGCTAGCCTAACCTTCGCCTTCACTTCCTCACACAGGCGGAGATACGCCTCAGTGCTCTCATGGGAACGATTGGCCTTCGCTCTCCTTGACGCTACTTTCTTATTTCGGATAGCCGAAGCGCTGTCACGACTGAACCACTTAGGCTGCGTTGAAGCAGGGGTGTTTTGAGGGTATGGCAGCAGACTGCAGCACCATTAACTGGTCCCGGAATGCACTCCACACTCCCTCAATATCGCCGCCGATCTCTCACCCCATCTCACCTACGCTATCACGGAGGCTAACAAAGTCTGCTCGCCGTAGATCGAGCTTACTGCCTCTCGAGTTATTACGCTTCACCTGAGGGACGCACACACGGAACCTAATCAGACCGTGATCACTCCCGCCCAACGATTCGTCAACGGTGAGGTCAGTGACGAGGTTGTCTTCGGTCGTGAATACTAATTCTAGAACGCTTTCGCCTCGTGAAGGCTCATTGACCCACTGAGTGAGGAAGTTCTCATCAGTAAAGTCAACTAGCCTCTTCCCTTCGGCATCAGCAGTCCTGTCTTCCCACTTTATGCCGCGACAGTTGAAGTCTCCTAAAACCACACACACACACCCTATCCCCTAGCAGGCTACGGAGTTCGGTGTACAGGGCTGTATCCTCCTCGAGAAGGAGATGCGGAGGTCTGTACACCAAGATTAACCTATAGTTCGTCCCTCCCACGTTCAGATCGACCCCCAAGCAGCTCCCGTTCCGATCGGAACTGGTAGTCAACCGGACTCAACGTGTCCCTCAGAGAGAGAGAAAGCGAGAGAAAAAGCGAGAGAGAAAGCGAGTGAGAGAAAGCGAGAGAGAGAAAGCGAGAGAGAGAAAGCGAGAGAGAGAAAGCGAGAGAGAGAAAGCGAGAGAGACTGTCAGTGAGAATGTGATGAGCCAATAGTCAGAGGAAGAAGAATGAAACGTATTAATCAAACAGGTTCCAGGCGCTGAACGGGAATTTTCTTGAAAATTATTAATGTTCACTCACAGTCAATTAAGATACATGTAGTTCAAGTAATGCCCACAAGTCGATCAATGAAAATTTTTTTTTTACAAATGTGTGGGACATTGAACGATAGAAATAGGCTCCAAGATGATGTAAATAGGATTATGGAGTGGACGGATAAGTGGCAGATGCAATTTAACGTAGACAAGTGTAAAGTTTTGCATATAGGTTCTCGTAACAACAATTACACGTACACGATGGATGATAGACATCGAGCGTTGACGAGGAAGTAGATTTAGGCGTACGCTTATCTAAGGATTTAAAAGTTAGGAACCAGTGCCTGGAGTCTTGCGCAAAAGCTAATAGGATGTTAGGCTTCATAGCGCGTAATTTCGAATTTAAATCGAAGGATATTATATTGCCCCTTTACAAGTCTCTAATGAGGCCTCACTTAGAATATACTGTTCAGTTTTGGTCCCCGTATTTGCGTGAAGATATTGATAGGTTGGAAAGGGTTTAGCGACGAGCCACGAAACTAATTCCGTCACTACGCAATATGAAGTGTTTAATTCATTCTCTCCCAAGCGATTTCTGTGCAAAAGTATGCCGCAGTGTTGAACACTGGATGCAGGCATGCATCAATACAGATCGAGCTCAGTTTGAACATTTATGCACGTAAACCACTTGTAATGACATGAACATGTACAACCTATCTTGTATAGTATTGTATGTAAACAATAACAATAAAACAACATATTATACTTCGTCGCTTCTTATAGGGTTGACCTGAAACATTGAATTACTACCTACTTGCTATAAATTCCGCCAATTTCCATATTTCTAGGGTCGACCTGAAACACCACATATATATATATAAGATAATGTGCTCAGCCATTAACCCCTTAGGGTGTCAGCTGTGTAATTCCTTAAAAATAACGTCTAAATTAGTTTACACCCAAACTAGAAGACTGGCTTAATTGTTTTTTATGTCAGTATGTCAGCAATAATATTCAAAAAAAAAATTTATATTTAATAAAAAAAATCGAAGAAAGTCGATGGCGGAACGTGATGTCCTGACATCGACTCTTCCGTAAATTATATCGAATAGTTACCTGGGCCCGTTATCGAGCTCTTAAGCTTGGCATCGACCTCATGGGTCGCTCGTGGGCCCATTAGGCATTTTCACATTTTTACTACTGCATGCGGTACCACGTGGAGTCAAATCTAAGATCATAGGCTTATTATTTACTCAACTACCAACTAAAATTTATACACTACTCTGCACATTCTGCTATCCATTTCTTACCTATTTGCAACCAAATACAGAGCAAAAGTTATACTGGAAATGAAAAAAATTTGAAAAACTCACCTGGTGACCAGTACACACACTGCACTGACAAAGGCTGGGCACGCACTTGGATATTTCAACCGCGCGCTTTGTTTCCAGTGGTTCGCGCATGCGCACAACTTTCTGTTCTATTAAAAACCCCAAAGGTCAATCGCAGGCCGAGGTCGATGGCGGTGCGCTTTAGTTTATACACTGTATATTATATATATATATATATATATATATATATATATATATATATATATATATATGAAAATTATTTCACGAAAGTAACACGTGAAAAATATTTGTGATGAGTAAAACCACGAAGGAAAGGAAACACAGTGGTGCTCAAGCGCTTTCGTCTAATGACATCCTCAGGAACACTGAAGTAAATAAAGAATTCAAGACTATATATAGGTTACAAAACAAAAATATAGCTATTAATAAATATAGAAATAAAAATTGTGGGAGGAGCATACAAATTTGTAAGGAAAACTACCAATTTTAGCACTTTGCCCGAATTCAACACAAGATCGAATGGATTTGATCTTGTGTTGAATTCGGGCAAAGTGCTAAAATTGGTAGTTTTCCTTACAAATTTGTATGCTCCTCCCACAATTTTTATTTCTATATTTATTATATATCTATTGTTTTTTTTGTAACCTATATATAGTCTTGAACTCTCTATTTACTTCAGTGTTCCTGAGGATGTCATTAGACGAAAGCGCTTGAGCACCACTCTGTGTTTCCTTTCCTTCGTGGTTTTATTCATCATATACAGGGTGGGCCGTAAGTTTCCATACATAGGAAAAATAAACATTTTTTTATGAACAACCATTTTTATTTATATAATATGCTCTACATGGTTGCCATTGTTTTGAAAACACATTTCAATACGTGTTCCCCACTGTTGATGAACACGCATTAGCACAGTTGACGTTATGCTTGTAATGGCGTTGGTGATACGTTCCTTTAGATGATTTATGTCTCGTATCTTTTCCTGATACACCATGGCCTTCAAGTGCCCCCAAAGATAGAAATCAAGGGGGGTGAGATCTGGGGATCTGGGAGGCCACTCCACAGGACCACGCCGACCAATCCAAGCATCCGGAAACTGCTGATCCAAATACCGACGCACGTGAAGACCATAATGAGGTGGAGCTCCGTCTTGCTGGAAGTAAACTGGGAAGTTACCTTCCTCGTTTAGCAGGGATGGGAAAATCTCTTCTTGCAACATGTTAAGATACCTTTCGGCATTAAGATTTCCACTGACAAAAATTGGTCCAATAATTCTGTCACCCCATATCCCGGCCCACACCATCACTTTACCGGCACCTTGCATCTTCGTCGGACTCAGCCAGTTAGGGTTAGCATTACTCCAATAACGTATGTTTTGCCGATTAACCTCTCCATTGACGTAAAAATTTGCTTCATCAGTAAACAAGATCTTACGTCAAACGCATATTCTTAGGGTATCTGAAACATAAAAACAAACGTTTAATTTTTCCTATGTATGGAAACTTACGGCCCACCCTGTATATATATATACTGTATATATATATATATATATATATATATATATATAATGCAACCTGCAGTGGCTTTAAATTTTAAAATAAATGTTATATAACCTCCCACAACTGTGTGTGTAAATTTGTGAGTGGGAACACCAGACAAACATATAAATTTTCATAATGCTTAGATAGGAAAAGTATTTCTCAAAATATAGTAATAGGCCGTTTGCTTTGTTTACACGAAAAATTAGGGGGATATGCATTTTAAATCTTAAAGAATTCTCAATGGTAAGACCTAGATACTTAAGACGTCCAACATTTTCGACTTGTATGTTATTTAATTTATTAATTTAATAATACATCGCTTGCGATCACCTGGCTGTACTAGACTCGTGGATCAGCAGTTCGACCTGGACGTTGGTGCCTGCACTGAACTTGAAAGGGGGTAATTATGAAAAACGTGAAGGCGTTGATGACAGGAAAGAAAAGTAGGAATTTCGGGCCCATTGCATCGAGTTCGGAAAATATGCGTTTTTCAACGATTCATATTGGAGCAGTAAACCGAAAATTTCCCACTGCAAGCAATCCCCATTATCATTGTGAATCCGAAAGTAAGACTTCTGAAGTTGAGATTCACAAATTTAATCAAAATTAACATTAGTTAAACGAACCTAAGGAAGCCTACATTTAACTTAATCCAACTTAAGTGTAATTTAACAAGTAGCGAAGTAGGTAATAATGGGAATAGCAAGAAACGAGTTGATACTAATACATGTAGAGTCAGTATTCTCCAACTCTCACTCAGAATCTCTCAGTAATTACTATTATTATCGACCTGAAATCTAGTGCACATGATCTCTTTTTGAGATAAGCAATTCAAGTTTATTTGAGGGAAGTCGCTACGTTAGCAAATATCGTCGTTTTTAATCAAAAGTGAGGTAGTTTTTCCAGAATAGCTATACTCATAGTGACGGATCTGTTCTCCCCCCCTGCAGCAATATTACAGCTTTGATCTTAGGTGAACAAATACGTGTGTATATATTTTTTAAATCGTTCCGTTTCTAGGTTTTCAAAAATGTTCTTTGAATTTTTATCGAATTATAATTTAATAATTAAAAACTCGACTTGAATAATGGAAACACTTAATGGGATACTCTTAAATTTCGTATGTTAAACCATCGATAACAAATTGACAATATACTGTAAGTGTAAACTCGAATTATTTTAGTAGAATATGAAGAAAAAAGGGATTTGTATCTGTTGCAAGTAGTATGAGTAAGGACTGAAAAAGACGGAAAAAGAAAGTAATCCCAAATAGCGTTCTTTGATCTTTTTAGACAGAGCTCGTCTCGTCTCGTTCTTTCTTTAAGAGATCTTGCATCAGTTTCTCTTTCCTGCTCGTGTGTGGCTTGTCTTATTTTTCTCGTAACTTCTATAATCTCTCTTTCCTCATCTCCATCTCTTTCTCCTCTGAAATGGTTTTGACTCCTTTAGCTCCCGTCCCCCACAATAGTCAGTGCGCGTCCTTTTGACTCCCTCCCTGGGGAATGCCGAGAAATGCCCAACACATACCTCGGAGAAACCCAATCAAACAAGCGTAAATTCTGACCAGGATTTGCATTCTCAAACAATTCCAGTATCCCTGTCTAACACGGAATCTTTTCGCCGACTTGCTTCCCTTTGATTTACGCGTCCGGGTTTCCCTTGCTTGCCCGGCGAGGCGAAATCTTTTATAAATATATGCGAGGTACGTTGCTGTTATTGCTGTTTTTTGGCCTTTTATGGCTCGTTTGATTTATTTATATAGTTAGTTTGGTTTTCCAGCTGCCTTTCTTCTTCTTGTTGACATTACGTCTTCGTGTGACTTTGAGAGACCTCTCATGTATGTTTATCGGGAGTAAGTATAAATGATTAAGTTCATTGCATATATATACATATATACTGTATATATACATATATACTGTGTATATATATATATATATATATATATATACACAAACTCAGAATGGTTCCCTGAGAACAATATATGTTAAACACAGACCGTGCATGGCACAAGGAACTCTTCTGGGAAAATTAAATCCACTATAGTCCGAATAAGTAATGATAAATGACAAATACCATAGTTTTTTTCCTTTTTCATGATTTTAGCCCGACGTGGGCAACGGGTCTCTCGCAAAGAGATCCCATAAATATAGCTTCCTCACCAGCTATCTGCAAAGCAGACAGGATCCAGCTTTGGGACGTGGATCTAGGGTTTAAAGCAAACCTAGATCCCTACACTCAGAACCTCTATATAAGTAAAAGACTCGTTGCATTCACGTCGTGTTGAATAAATCAAAGAAAAAGGGGGGTAACTATTGTATTTTTAGCCAAAAAAAACCAAAACTTAAACCTCAACCGGGACATTGAGCGTCCACTTTTCAAGGCACGAAACACGTCCGTTTAGTATACACAAACTCAGAATGGTTCCCTGAGAACAATATATGTTAAACACAGACCGTGCATGGCACAAGGAACTCTTCTGGGAAAATTAAATCCACTATAGTCCGAATAAGTAATGATAAATGACAAATACCATAGTTTTTTTCCTTTTCATGATTTTAGCCCGACGTGGGCAACGGGTCTCTCGCAAAGAGATCCCATAAATATAGCTTCCCTCACCAGCTATCTGCAAAGCAGACAGGATCCAGCTTTGGGACGTGGATCTAGGGTTTAAAGCAAACCTAGATCCCTACACTCAGAACCTCTATATAAGTAAAAGACTCGTTGCATTCACGTCGTGTTGAATAAATCAAAGAAAAAGGGGGGTAACTATTGTATTTTTAGCCAAAAAAACCAAAACTTAAACCTCAACCGGGACATTGAGCGTCATGCCATGCACGGTCTGTGTTTAACATATATTGTTCTCAGGGAACCATTCTGAGTTTGTGTATACTAAACGGACGTGTTTCGTGCCTTGAAAAGTGGACGCTCAATGTCCCGGTTGAGGTTTAAGTTTTGGTTTTTTTTGGCTAAAAATACATAATAGTTACCCCCCTTTTTCTTTGATTTATTCAACACGACGTGAATGCAACGAGTCTTTTACTTATATAGAGGTTCTGAGTGTAGGGATCTAGGTTTGCTTTAAACCCTAGATCCACGTCCCAAAGCTGGATCCTGTCTGCTTTGCAGATAGCTGGTGAGGGAAGCTATATTTATGGGATCTCTTTGCGAGAGACCCGTTGCCCACGTCGGGCTAAAATCATGAAAAAGGAAAAAAACTATGGTATTTGTCATTTATCATTACTTATTCGGACTATAGTGGATTTAATTTTCCCAGAAGAGTTCCTTGTGCCATGCACGGTCTGTGTTTAACATATATTGTTCTCAGGGAACCATTCTGAGTTTGTGTATACTAAACGGACGTGTTTCGTGCCTTGAAAAGTGGACGCTCAATGTCCCGGTTGAGGTTTAAGTTTTGGTTTTTTTGGCTAAAAATACAATAGTTACCCCCCTTTTTCTTTGATTTATTCAACACGACGTGAATGCAACGAGTCTTTTACTTATATAGAGGTTCTGAGTGTAGGGATCTAGGTTTGCTTTAAACCCTAGATCCACGTCCCAAAGCTGGATCCTGTCTGCTTTGCAGATAGCTGGTGAGGGAAGCTATATTTATGGGATCTCTTTGCGAGAGACCCGTTGCCCACGTCGGGCTAAAATCATGAAAAAGGAAAAAAACTATGGTATTTGTCATTTATCATTACTTATTCGGACTATAGTGGATTTAATTTTCCCAGAAGAGTTCCTTGTGCCATGCACGGTCTGTGTTTAACATATATATATATATATATATATATGTGTATGTATATATATATATATATATATATATATATATATATATATACACGAGGGGTCGCGCGAACGAGGGTCAAACACGCCAAACCAGTTTTGAGATAGACGCGTTTAAACTTTGTGACTATTGTGTACGAGGGGCACATACCGCAAATACACGCACTGAAAATAACTGCATTTTGAGTGTACGAGGGAGGCATTTGGCGACCCCTCTGCGGCATCCCGACTCATTCGTGGGATTTGGTGAAGGAGGGAATTGCTTTCCGATCTCCGCCTCCCCTCATAGTCAGCCACGCATGGCTCGTCAGGGAATTTACACTGGAATCTGTCCAGCTGGTTCTTAAAGTTATTCAGGTCGGTGTGCTGGAGTTTCCTATCTTCTTTTGACAGGGCATTAAAAAGCTTTGGGTCTCGTATCCTAAGGGCATTTTCCATCCACTTATTCATGGCCCCCTGTCCCACAGCTGCTGGGACAGTACAAACTCTGCCTCTTCTCTCATTCCAGTTTGTTTCTATTTCATTTCTAGGGTTAGGGACAAAACCCTGAAGTATTTTTCATATGTATATTATTGTGTACCGCTCGCGTCTTCTTTCGAGAGAGTAGAGTTTCATGGATTGTAGTCGAGACCAGTAGTTTTCACCTTCCGTTTCCTCTATCTTAGACGTAAAAGTCCTTTGTATAGCTTCAATGTTTGCAATGTCTCGTTTTCTGTATTGGCTTGTGGGTACCGAACAATACTCAATTATCGGAATGACTAGACTCTACCATAATTTGAGCATGATGTTTGCTTTACTGCTGTGGAAGCTCCTCCAGATTATTCCTATTATTTTTCTCGCAGTTGTAATTTTGATGTTATAGTGCTCTCTGAATTCTGCATCTGACGACATTAGTACTCCAAGATTCCTGACTTGTGGATTTGGTATTATCTGTTTGGCTTCTAGAATTTTTTACCCTATATTCTGTAGCACCTTGTTATTGCCATATTTTAGAAGTTGAAATTTTTTTTCGTTGAACTTCATATTGTTGTCTTCTGCCCACTTGAATAATGTTTCAATGTCGTTCTGTAATTTTTCTGTCACCTTCGTTCAATATTTCCTTGCATATCTTTGTGTCATCTGCGAAACATGATACAATACCGGCATTAATATCTGCATCAGTATCAACAATCATTATTACGAACACCAAGGGAGTTAATATTGTACCTTGTGGGACAGAGCTCACGACTTCTGAGACTTCAAATTTAATTGCACTTACTACTACTATTTGTGTTCTTTGAGTAAGAAAATTAAATATCTATCTTCCTAGCTTTCCAGTAATTCCTGTATTCTTAGGTTTGTTTGCTATAATTCCATTGTCACATTTATCGAAGATTTTAGCGAAGTCAATATATATTACATCTATGCTTTGTCCTCGACATAGTGTTTCAATATTTTCTCCTGGCGGTTTAATAGCTATGATAGGCATTATCTTCCAGCCCTGAAGCCATGTTGATTTGGGTTGTACAAGTTCTTTTCTTGTAGGTAGTAAGTAGTTTTGCCTCTAATTATACGTGCTTTTTTTCAGGACAATTATCGTGGTGTCTATTTACTTTTGTCAAATCTATCTATCTATCTATCTCTATCTCTCTCTGCTAATTAGCAGCGACCTTAAGTTTACCAAACAGTGCGTAGAGGTGGAAAAGAAAGCCCAGAAGCTGTTGGGTTATATCAGGAAGCAATTTCAGTTTCGGAACAAGGAGATTGTGCTCTCTCTGTACAATTCCCTGGTTCGGCCGCACCTGGATAGGATCATTAACCATTTGGATTCGTACAAGCTGCTTGGGGACTCCCAACATGTGTTTAGACGGCATAGGTCGTGTCTCACCAACTTGCTCGAGTTTTTAAAAGTCAGGTTGAGTGAGTATGATAAGAGAAGGGCGATTGATATACTTTATCTCGACTTTCACAAAGCCTTTGATAAGGTACCTCACCGCCGGGTATTGGCGAACGTGCGCGCTGGGTATTGCTGGGGAAGTAGGTAGGTGGTTTGGAAACTGGCTGAAGAATAGGCGGCAGAGGGTTGTAATTAAAGGGGCTAGTTCAGGTTGGGCCACGGTCACTAGCTGGGTTCCTCAGGGTTCCGTTTTGGGGCCACTGTTATTTATCATTTACATAAATGATATCGACGGTGGCATCGTCAGTAGGATCGCTAAATTCGCTGATGACACAAAGCTTGGGCCAATGGTGGGATGCCCGAGGCGATAGAGCAACTGCGTGCGGACCTACGTAGGATAGGAGAGTGGTCCGAAAAGTGGCAAATGCCGTTTAACTTGGGTAAATGCAACGTGATGCACATTGGCTACGCCAATCCCAAGTCGTACTACCCGATGTTGGGGAGTAATATCGAGGCGACTGATTTGGAAAAGGACGTGGGTGTGCTAATTAGCAGCGACCTAATGTTTAAGAAACAGTGCGTAGAGGTAGAAAAGAAAGCCCAGAAACTATTGGGTTATATCAGGAGGCAATTTCAGTTTCAGAACAAGGAGATTGTGCTCTCTCTGTACAATTCCCTGGTTCGGCCGCACCTGGAATATGCTGTGCAGTTCTGGTCGCCCACCCTCATGAAAGATATTGAGAGGCTGGAGCGAGTGCAGGCGAGGGCCACAAAGTTAATCCCTTCCGTTAGGCATATGGGCTACAATCGACGGTTACGCGCCCGGAACTTGTTTTCGCTGGAAACTCGGCGGCTGCGGGGTCAACTGATCAAGGTTTTCAAGCTCTTACGCGAATTCAACAATGTCGGTTTTTGAAGCATGTTTAGTTTAAATGATAACCCAACTCGCAACAATGGTTGGAAGTTGGATTTCAAACGATTTAGGACTAGTGTGTGTGGGAATTACTTTACCTATAAGATCTGTGACACGTGGAACAGGTTACCTTCAGAAGTTGTGAACAGTTCCTCTGTGGATCAGTTCAAGAAAAGGTTAGACCAAATCTTGCACACTATTTGAGGGTGTAGAAAATTTTCCGTGGCACCCGTTGCCATTGGTACCTTCTCAGTATGGGCCGCAAGGCCTCTTCAGGCACTTTTTTACCTTGTAACTCCTTGTAACACTCACTCACTCTCTCTCTCTCTCTCTCTCTAGGGAGGACACCCGCGTCACCCCCGAGCCAGGCGTCAGGCACGAAGGTGCTGGCCCGGATAGAGTTCGGTGTACCGCGACAGTCGTTGCCGATAGAATAGACAAACTGAGCGCGTTTAAGGCTTCTGGGCCATACCAGTTCTTCCCCAATGTGTTGCGAGAGGTGCGCGACCATGTGGCTCCCGACCTGGCTACAGTCTTCAACAAATCGTTGGAGACGGGCCAGGTGCCTGGTGACTGGAGGGAAGCCAACGTGACCCCTATCTTTAAGAAAGGGGTTCACGAAAGTTCAGGGAACTATCGTCCATTAGTCTCACTTCAGTTGTTGGTAAATTATTAGAGGGGATAATAGCGGATAGGATCGTTGACCATTTGGATTCCTGCAAGCTGCTTGGGGACTCCCAACATGGGTTTAGACGGCATAGGTCGTGTCTCACCTACTTGGTCGAGTTTTTCCACGTCATGTTGAGTGAGTATGATAAGAGTAGGGCGATTGATATTCTTTATCTCGACTTTGAGAAAGCCTTTGATGAGGTACCTCACCGCCGGCTTATGGCCAAAGTGCGCGCGCTGGGTATCGGTGGGGAAGTAGGTAGTTGGACTGAAAACTGGCTGAAGAATAGGCGGCAGAGGGTTGTAATTAAAGGGGTTGGTTCGGGTTGGGCCTCGGTCACTAGTGAGGTTCCACAGGGTTCCGTTTTGGGGCCACTGTTGTTTATCATTTACATAAATGATATCGACGGTGGCATCGTCAGTCGGATCGCCAAATTCGCTGATGACACAAAGCGTGGGGCCAATGTTGGGACGCCGGAAGCGATCGTGGAACTGCTTGCGGATCTTTGTAGGATAGGAGAGTGGTCTGAAAAATGTCAAATGCCGTTTAACTTGGGTAAATGCAAAGTGATGCACATTGGCTACGCCAATCCCGAATCGGACTACTCGATATTGGGGAGTAATATCGAGGCGACTGATTTGGGAAAGGACTTGTGTAATTAGCAGCGACCTTAAGTTTACGAAACAGTGCGTAGATGTGGAAAAGAGGCGATGTCGGCTTCGGAACGATGAGATTGTGCTCTCTCTGTACAATTCCCTGTTTCGGCCGCACCTGAAGTATACTGTGTAGTTCTGGTCGCCCACCCTCAGGAAAGATATTGAATGGCTGGAGCGTGTGCAGGCGAGTGCTACAAATTTAATCCCTTCCGTTAGTCATATGGGCTACAATCGACGCTTACGCGCCCTGAACTTGTTTTCGCTAGAAACTCGGAGCCTGCGCGGTCAACTCATCGAGGTTTTCAAGCTCTTACGCGGGTTCAACGATGTCGATTTTAGAAGCATGTTTAGTTTAAATGATAACCCAACTCGCAACAGTGGTTGGAAGTTGGATTTGAAACGGTTTAGGACTAGTGTGTGTGGGAATTACTTTACGTATAAGATCTGTGACACGTGGAACAGGTTACCTTCAGAAGTTGTGAACAGTTCCTCTGTGGATCAGTTTAAGAAAAGGTTAGACCAAATCTTACACACTATTTGAGGGTGTAAGAAATTTTCCGTGGCACCCGTTGCCATTGGTACCTCTTCGGTATGGGCCGCAAGGGCTTTTGAAGTACTACTTTTCCTTTAACTCCTTGTAACTCTCTCTCTCTCTCTCTGTTATATATATATATATATATATATATATATATACGGGGTGTCACAGACGTCTGGACTCATAGGGAAAATAGACATTATATTTTTAAAGTGAAATAAACACATTTCTAATGTCTGTTTTACATATTTCAGGAAAGAATATGCCCTGATGGCTCAGTATACCAATCAAGATGAGGTGGAAATGGTATTGCCACATGTTTCTGGAAAAAGGGGTGTGTTCGTGAAGTAACTGACATGCCTCCCTCTGGCATTCGGAAGAAAATAGTTGTCACTTAGATTTTAGAAATTAATAAATTAATCAAAGATTCTCAACACGGCTTTCGAAGTAATCGTTCTTGTCTTACTAAATTGCTCGATTTCTTTAATGACATTGTAAATGGATATGACGTGAGTAAAACAGTAGATATTATATATTTCGATTTTCACAAAGAGTTGTTGGTTAGCCGATCAGCCCACCCTGATCGAGCAAACCGGGGGCACGCAGGCAACTGATCGTCCTCTCCGGAGTGGAGCAGGGGTTCAGCGCACTAGTGATGTTGTGTTGTGTTGTGTTCTATGTTGTGCTAGAGTGGTACAGTCTGTCATAATGTTTTCAGTTGTTTGTGGTGTATCCTGGCACAGGTGGCACATGTCGTCTTTTGAGTTGCCTAGTCTGTGTTTATATGTCTGTAAGTTGGGGCGATGTCCACATCGGAATCGTGCTAAGTTAACTCGATCCGATTTGCTGAGGCTGGTCTCTGACCTGTCAATGGGTGGCGGCTTCGAACCTAGGAACGCATACGGACCGAGTCGTGTCAGCTCTTTGTGGGTTAGATGTGTGTGTATGTGTTTTCTGTACTGTGTGATGTCTGTGGGGCGTGGTATGGAATGTAGTATTTGGTTATAATGTCTCTCTGATGTTACCTTAATGGTGCGAGGTGTTGGTGCACGATTGTACATGTAGTGGAAAGGGTGTTGTGGGTTAGTTGTCGCTGCCATGAATTGTATTCCCCTAATTTCTAAATGCTTTGTGTAAGCTATGGAGTTATCTGGTGTTCTTTTGTGTTGCTTGTTAGCAAGGTGATGGTTGATTCTGTGGGCGCTACTTTGAGTCTATTGTGTGTGAGCCAGTACTGTATACTGTTTATGTATGTTTGTAGGTTATTTTTTAGCGGTGTCGATGTTATTGTGGGTGGATGTTAGAGTGATGTCATCTGCATATGATAAGGTAAGCTTGTTATCTTTGCGTGTTGGAATGTCATGCATGTATAAGTTGAACAGTGTTGGTGAGAGAACAGAGTCTTGAGGGACCCCGTTCGGAAAAAGCTTGTTTTTAGATGACTTGTCATTAAATGTGACATGTGAGTATCTTCCTGAAAGATAGTTGCTCAGCCACCTTTTGGTGTTATTGTGCAGGTTTGTGTTGAGTATTTTGTTTATGAGAGGGAAGCGTGGGATAGCATCAAATGCTTTACTAATGTCTATTGTTGCTAATAGTGTACGTTTAGTTGGTCGTCTGGAGTTGATGCCATCCATGATGTGCTACGTGAGGTTAGTGAGTAATGTCGTGTTGAGTGGTGAGGTCTGAATACATGTTGAGTAGGCGATAGTGGTATGTGTGGGTTGATGATTTGTAAGATTAGTCTTTCTGTTACTTTGGAAGGTGTGCATAGTAAAGTAATGGGTCTATAGGAAGCTGGTTCTGTTTGATTTTTGTTTGGTTTGAGTAGTGTAATAATTTTACCTTGTTTCCATATGTCAGGAATAATACAATGTTGGTATGAAAATGTGTTGATGTTTGAGAGAGCTAGTATTCCCTGTGGGCCCAAGTGTTTAAGGTGTATGTTAGACATTTTGTCTTGTCCAGTAGCCTTCGAATTCTTAATGTTTTTGATGATCTTGGTGGTCTGGTCTGTATTGAAGGGTGTAATGGTCGTGTCGAGTCTGTAGGTTTTCTTGTGTCTGGTTGTTTGTCTGTCTGCGTGTTTCTGGTTGTTGTCTCTGTTTAAGTGACTTATCTTTGCGTAGTGATTAACTAGAATGTTAGCTTGTTGTGTATATGTTGGGATATTATTTTGGCTGCGACAGATAGCCGCGTGTGAGGTGGAATTCCGCTGTTAGAGTGGGTATTGCTGTTTATAGTCTTGTATAGCCTGGATGTATCTGTGGAATGGTTTAGTGCTGTTATGAATTCCCTTAATGTTTCTGTTTGTTTTTCTTTAAGTTTGTTGTTTATTTCTGTGTTGAACTGTTGTATCTGCTGTTTCATGGCTTGTGTGTGTGGTGTTTGTGTGTTATGTTTGAGGTTGTTACGTTGCCTTATGAGGTGGGCTATTTCTCTGTGTAATTTTGGTTGTATTTCCTAATGTTGCCCTTGGGTATGTATTTGTTTGCCATTATTGATGATCTGATTAAATATCTTGAGTGTTGTATTGATGTTTATGATGGGTGTGCTGTTTAATGTGGTGAATTGTTCCTCAGTCTGTATTTTGAACTCTTCCCAATCAGCTTTCTTGTAATTTCTGTAAGTGTGCCTAAGGCTGTTGGGGCAGAGTGCAGAATGTGTTGTAATGATGAGGGGCAGGTGGTCTGATGACAGTTGTTTTTCTGTTCTCCAGTTTGTATGTGTTGCTAATGAGGGAGAACAGAACGTTATGTCTGGGGAGGAGTTTGAGTATGCTGCTTGATGTGGTATGTGTGTATGTTCTTCTTTGTTGTTAATAATGAAGAGGCTGTTTAGTTGTGTGACTATGTTTGGTTGTACAGGCACCAACTAGTGTCTTTAGCGTTGAAATCTCCTAAGATGACATTAGTGATAGAGGCCAGATTGTGTAACTGTGGATTGTAATTGACTGGCACCTGAGGTGAACTATCTGGTGGGATGTAAATGCTGATGAGTGTGTTGTGTTTTGAGTGTGTTTTAATGTTAACTGCCTGTATTTCTCTCGTGTTATCTGCTTGAATTGTGTTTGTAATGTTTTGGGTGGCATCAGTGTAGCTAATGCTTTTACGTATGTAAGTGATGAGTCCACCCCCGTGACCCCCAGTACGATCTTGACGGATCGCCGTGAAGTCAGGGATGATGGGTGTTTTGTGTGCGCGTTTTAGTTTTGTTTCTTATATAAGTGCTACGTGAATGTTTTATTTGTGTACGAATTCCCTAAGCTGCATGATTTTGTTTGTGAGGCCATCTGCGTTTTACTGTAATATGTTAATATTATGCTTCTGTATGTTTCTCACGGTCTTATTGTGTCTATGTATTTGTGAATGGTGACATGTGTAAGTTGTAGTGGGGCCTGGATTAGTCTTAATGTCGACGGAGAGTAATAGTAGTCCGGGAAGCACGCAATTGCTCCCCATAAATTGAAAAATAGCACTCTGGTATAGGTCCGGCCCCGGGAGCCGATCGGCAACTCTGACCGTGCCACACAACAGGCCGTTGACTGCCAGTCTGACCAACCATAGACAGCCCGTTGCACGGAGATTTGAGGAAGTTTGGCAACCAGCGCGTTGATGTTTCGATTTGACGTCGCCTCTTCTTCGCGTTGACGTATCCCGCGCTGGATGATACAGCCACTGTTAGAAACTTCCTCGTCAACTGCATTCCTAATGGTTGAGCTTTTACGTTGGTAGAATCTTTAACTTTTTAAGGAATCAGAAATTTATTTTCTGAGGGCACTCAAAATCAATACGGTTGCTTGGCGTTTCGCAGCCACTTGTGAAAATAGGTCTCAGTTTTGCGTTCCGTTCAGTGAAATTTATAACAAAGAATTTGTAACTGCTGGATGTTGAAACGGGATACTCCAGAATTATTACATAAAAGAAAAGGAACAGCGCGTACATTCGAGACTAAAAGACATCGATCTCACGAGAAAACTCGGGACAAATAAAGATGAATATGTAATTGACGTTAATAGTCTTCTTTCTTTATAAAGTTGTTTGCGTTTAAACCTAAAGCGTCTAACTGGAAAAATGTAACCAGCGGCGTGCCTCAGGGATCATTTCTGGGACCGGTTCTTTTTATTATTTATATCAATGCCATCAACATAGAAATTCTTATTAAGAGTATAATTTCAAAATTTGCGTATGATACCAAACTAAGGGACGAACACAATCAGCGGCAGAACGTTTGCACATTCAAGATGATATTAATAAATTACTTGGTAGAAACAATGTTAAAGAAAACTTTTATGCGCGACAATACACAAACAAGTGTTGCGAAAGAGAAAGATTTAAGTATTATTGTTGCCGACACTCGTAAACCGAGTAAACACTGTATCGAAGCGGTTAGAAAAGCAAATAGAATCTCAGGATTTATTGATAGATCGTTTGAATTCATGTCAGACAAAACAATGTTAACATTATATAATTCCTTATTACGCCCCATCTGGAATACTGTGTTCACTTCTGGTCCCCATATTTACGACAGGAGAGACAGAATGGCTACTAAGATGATTCCTACACTTGGAAACAAATCATCCGCTGAACGTTTAGAAACGTTAAATTTATTCTCACTTGTAAAAAGGCGTATTCGAGATTTAATCCAGATATTTAAAATGATTACAAGTTTTGATAATGTCGACGCCGAAAAATATCTCGCCTTCAGAAATGCAGATAGGACTCGCAGTAATGGTTCGAAATTAGTAGTATAGTATCTATATAGAGGGCCGCCGAGAGCTGCCCCGTGGAAGGAATGGTATATGGGCCCCTATTTACTCAGTATTTTATTATGAATGTTTTTTGTGTATATAACAAGCAAACTGATTATATTTCAAAGTCACTATTCAAAACATACGGTATGAATAAACAACTCAGAGGAAAATGACCATTTCATTTTTCGAATCAATTAAATTAATTCTATCACCATACAAGTCCACAAACTCAGTCTAATCCCGTAGGATCTAAAAGTGTATTCGCAACCGTTCAAACTAACTCTCCCGTTAAGACCGCAGTAGGCCTATTCAAGTGTTGTACCAATACCGTAGTTTTGTATCACCTTGTTATTGTGTTCATTCATATAACTTACTTATTTTGCATCCGATTGTTTATGTGCTCTTTTAGGCATTTCATTTTTACCGACCTAATCCATTTACTGCACCATACTGCACTTTCATTATTTCAGTTATTATTGGCTTAATTACTTAGTCTGTGTTCAACTTTGCATATCTCATTAGCCTACCTGAATTAGTGTATTCACTTAACAATTAAACTGTATAATCATTTCTTATTGCTATTAATCAGTCAACTTTAACATAGGAAAAATACATTATAGAATTGTTAATCATTGTAAATACCGTTATAGAATTGTTAATCGCTGTGAACAAATAATTCATTTATTTTCCTAATTAAACACAAAAAGTAATTTCTCTCTCCTTATTAAATATTGTTTGTTTGGGCTATAGGCCCAAGCTAGTGACCCCTAATTATTCATTTCAATTTAATTCATAAATTATAGTAAGCTTACTTTCTTGTCCACATCAAATTGGTAATCCGTAGGCCACTATATATATATATATATACACACACACATGTGTGTGTATATATATATGTATACATATATACATGTGTATATATATATATGTATACATATATACATGTGTATATATATATATGTAAAATATATACATATATATACATATATACATGTGTATATATATGTATACATATATACACATGTATATATATATGTATACATATGTATACATATATACATATGTATATATATATATGTATACATATATACATATGTATATATATATGTATACATATATACATATGTATATATATATGTAT